>OX451738.1:497435290-497601422 GCA_948472305.1 Vicia faba
GGATTGATTGGATTAGGTATTTGGCCTCGAGGAAGGTTGCAATTAGAGTTTGAAGTTTGTCCTAGTTTTGAATAATTTCAGAGTTTTTAGAATAGTGATCTCTTGTAAGGTTTTTGTCCACTTGTCTTGTCTGAATAATGAGAATATATAGAGAGGAGAATTAGGTCAAAAAAGAGTGGGCTTGGACCTTTGTACGAAAGCCTTGATTTTATTTAATTTATTTTTGAATTTAAATAAATAAAATCAAAAATAAATGGAATGAAAATTAGAGGTGGTGTATGAATAGGTTCATAGGTTCACTATGAGTTACAAAACACGTTTGGACCTTGAAAGATAAGCACATTAGCCCAAAAACTCAAGTTTGATCAATTTGGGTTTCATGCATTTTCTCAAAATTTCCCAACTTGTACCAATCACGACTCTCTCAATTTTTATCATATGAAGGTGATCTTGGACTTTTTGGAAATTTCAAGATGTCCCCTACAATCTCTATGTTGGTCTTTTTTTCATTTGAAGACTTTATCTTGATGTAAGTTGCCTTGACAAAAAGTGACTTTTTGTTGACTTTTGAAATGACCTATAATATTTTGGCCCATATCTCTCAAATGAAGCATTTTTTGGACTTGAGCTTAGAGAGACAAAGTTGTAGAGAATTGAATTTCCTTAAATATGAGATTTGGTTGAGAGAAATGTAATGAAGCATGTGAAAGTTATGCTTGGTCAAAGTTCAGTTGACTTCTCCTTAAGAAAACCCTAATTTAGTAACTTTTGACTTTTGATAAATCTTGAGTTTTCTTAATGAATCATGATCAACCCTTGATCAAATGATGAATGTGACCTAAAAATCTTGATGTTGACCAAAAATCTTAAAGTTTGATTGTATGTTGACTACAATTGACTTTTTATCCAATACAGATGATTTTCAATCATCTGAGCAATTGACTGAGCAAACTTGTGATGCAAGGCTTGAAATTTGGCATGAGAATTCTTAGAGACATATGAGAAACCATGAAATCCATTTGAGAAAGTAGAAGTCCAATCTCCTTTAAGAAAAGTGAAACCCTAGTTGTAGGTCAACTACTTAGGAGGAGGGTTTGTCTGATCCAACCTTGAGTTGCCTTGAGAAATTGAGAACCCTAGGAGCATGAAGAGATGTCTTGAAGAAAATGGGAGGGAAAATTTTTCCGTACAACACATACCATCATAATGTTAAACTCTTCATTATCATCATTGATGTTAACATCTGCATATCCATATGTCTCATCCTCCAAGGTTTGCGACTCTTGAACTACCTTACACGATGCCCAGTTATGACCTGGTGTTCCATAATTTCCACACCTTATAATAGTTCTCCTCTTTACTTTTCAGTCCTTTATTCTTCTTGTGATGTAGACGCGGACACACCACCTATCTTCCTGATACGTGGCAGATTACCTAAACTCGTTTCTTCTGGTATACCAATGTCAGGGTTAAGACCAACTTCACTTCCACCAACTACTTCTAAAACATCTATTTGTTTTTCAACCATTTCTATTATGTATCTTAAATGTTTTGGGCTACCACACTCAAGAGCTGCATTAATAATTCTCTTACAGCACTAAACAAATGTAACATAATCGTTGCAAATATGGGATCCCTCATACTAGTCAAGTTTTTATTAGACACGTTTACCTCATCCTTCGCACTTTTCTTCCACCTCTTTAATAGTAATGATTCAGAAATGTTGACTATGTTCATGTATATCAAAACATACATCAAATGTTTGCATGCGATTTCCAAAGTTTGAAATCTTTTGCAAGAACAGTCAAATTATAGATTTTCTTCGAGGAATTCCACTACCCATTCGATATTTGGCCTCACATAATTCATGATGATATATGAAAAACCGATCCTTCCTTTGTTACTTTCTCAACCTTGAACCAACATGCTCTATCTAAAACTGGTCTAAACATCTTAAAAATCGACCTGGTGTAACAATTCACTGCAGACTTCTCCAAACACTTGTGTTGAGTTTGTAACACTGTCTTGCCATATGATGACTCAAAATCTGCTTTAGTTTCTCTATACCTAATGTAATTCAACCACCGGAAGAATTATTGCAATAAATCAACCAAATTTGACAGAATAGATACATATTTTCCAAATTCAGAGTGAAGCCCTTCGCACCTAGAGGTTGTCTGAAATCCAGCAAAAAACTTCCCTCGTATGTGGTTTGTAGCCCACATACCTCGCTTTTCATACAACTCGCATATCCAACTATTCTCTTGTAGTTGAAACTCATTGATAGTTAAACTCAGTTTTGACTCGAACTCATCAACATCAAAATCTCCCAGCATGCATTGCCTAAACTTGGATATAAATTTCGAATTCTTAATGTTACTAGTGACATTCCTTGACAAATGACAGGCACATAAATGTTGGTGAGCATTTGGAAACACCTTTTTTATCGAATTCCTCATGGCCAAATCACCGTCGGTTATAACAGATATATGATACTTTCCGCCCATAGTTTCACAAACGTCTCCAAAAGCCAAACATAACTTTCTCTGGTTTCATCACTAATTGTTGCACTTGTAAATATTATGCTCTGATTGTGATGATTGACTCCAAAAAATATCAATAGCGGGGTATTGTATCTTATTTTCCTATATGTGGCATCGAAAGCCAATACATCTCCAAAAATAGAGTAGTCAATGCATCTTATACTGTCACACTAAAACAAATGTTCAAGTGTTCCATCTTCTTTGACAGTGTGTCTCCAGAATATCATGTCATCTTTATAGGACATTCTCTTCAAGAATTCAAGTGTCTCGTCGGCATCTAACTGCTTTGAACCCCTTTTCTTGAACTGTTTGTTGTACATGTCTCTCCTAGAATAACTAAGCTTTGCATATCCTCCTGCCTGGTTTGTAAAAAACCCATAAATTGAGGAGGTTGAAATGCTTGATTTCCTCATGGTCTTCATTTGGTATTTTTCGTATTCGCTCATCTTCCTGTATGAAGGAAGCATCCTCTCATACTTGTCATCAACAAATTTTGGGTTATGAACATCATCAAAAAATTTAATATACCAACGCTCATTGTTGAAGTCAAGATGTACTTGGATTCTTTCCAAACAACCACACCCGCTAGTTGGTTTATGTTCATGTTTTCTAACTGCATAATTGTTGTATCTATCATCTCTATCATCTTCCCTATGGTAGAGAAATGTTTGTTGAACTACTTCACCATTGACATTCCTTACCATCTTACTCTTCCTACCAGCAAATCCATGTATACATCCATACCAATTGTAAAACATAAACACAACTTCACGATCTGGAAAATGGTACTACATTATTTATTCAAAACTTATTTCTTTGAAATATATTTTCTCCAGATCATACACACAATTAATTGTGGTTTCGTCTTCAAAACTGCAACCCCCAACCTCGCTGATGTTGTCTCTGACGTCTTCTTCTGATGACAAACTACCATCTTCTGAAACAGATATATTGCCTAAATCCTATTCAAGATATATAACAAAACATCAAAGTTGTTTTTTTACTTTACACTACGGTAATGCATAATATTAACTATAAATCTGTAGAATCCACCATTTAACTAACGATACGTACCTCAGTCGGACTGCCATGGCTTTCACTGTTGTGGGATCCTTGAAAAATTGATGATATTTCATCCAGATACATTCAAATAACCTATTCAAAATGAACAAAACGCACATACATAGTTAAACGGAATCAACAAACCCTAAATGAACATCTTTCCAGACTAACCAAACCTAAGCCACAAAATTGACATTTTCATTACCTGATAAACATTATGTTAACAAACATGCAAACATAATTCTTCCATCTTCAATAAAGCCTCGTTCATAACCATGCTTACAAAAAACGAAATGGTTCTTAAACAAAAATACAATTCTTAATAGAAAAATCATATCCACAAACATCAAATACCTTTGTTAAAACTTTCAGCTTCAGTGTTTCGTTTTCTGAATTTTTGAGGTTCTTTAACTATGAGATTAACTGATAGACTTAAATAACAATGGAGAAAACACATAAGTTTTAATTGTTACTGTAAATGTTAAATTAGGAATAAGTTAAATAATATTATTATTTGAGATGGAGGTGCATATTGAAAAGATGAGTAACAAAATAACAATAAAAATAAACATATTGAAATAATGGTTTAGAAAAAAAATTGGTAGAAGTCATAACCTGCTATGACGAATCAAATGACAATTTGTCTATGGTCGTCAAAATGTTATTTGACCAGGCTAAATGCCACCTTTTTTATATTATTTAATTAATGAGTTTTGTTTTCATTTATCATAAAATATATAAAAACTTTCATCTATCATAAAATATATGAACACGTGATAGAGTCACTAGTTTCATATGTTCTATTTAAAAAAGTTGATCATTTTGAATGGCTGAACTAACTCAAATTTTTATATGGGAGTTGGATATGGGTAAATAAATTACTTTTTAAGTTTAATATAGTATACAAAATGTGTCTTTATCTGATTTTATCTATATTAGTGTGATTTTTTGTGCGTGAATTATACAGTACGTGCTTATTTTAAAAAAAATTAGGTAAAAGTAAAATAATAATCTAATCTAATTACATAAAGGAATATTCAATTTTTGAAGTAGAGCTAGTCTATAAAGTATTTGATTCAAGGTATGGTCTTTTAATCTTCAACCACTGTCAAAGAAGGATTTTGACATTAATTATTAAATGTTGCCTTAAGATCATATACAATGGTTTACTATTTAACACTCATTTTTTTCACTTTTTATATTTTACATTATCTTTTCTTTCTTTCACCTAATAATTCAACATTCATTCAATTTTTACTCACTACATTCAGTATCCTACCTTATTATTTTTATTTCATATTTTTATTTTCTTTTATATTTTTCTTTTTGTGATTATATATTAATATCAATTATCGATTGAAATAAGATAAAATAATTAAGAGTTAAATAATTTGTTTTAATTTTTTTCTAATTTAATAATTTATTTTAATTTTTTTATAATTTTATATTCTTAATTTATTTAATTTTTTTATAATTTTATAAGGATAGTCATTATTAAAACAAATAAAAGTGGATAAAACAAGAGTTTATTGGAGGTTAAATAGAAGGGGGGAAATAGAGAAAAAAGTGGATTTTTTCGTATGTCCAAATCAAATAAACCAAATCTCTATTTATAGACAAAAAAAATGATGAATTTTAGTGAAAATAAAAATAAATAAATAATAATTTATTATAAAATAATTGATTTCAAATAATTAAGGTAAACTAAAAATCTAAACAATCACAACAACCAATAAGATTTTGTAAAGTATTATATGTGACCTCACTCCCTCCTCATTCAACATGTTGAATATTTTCAACACCAATTAATTCACCTCACTTTCAACCATTTATTCAACACTTCATTGCACCTATTCAACTATTGAATAATTTTTTCAACACCCTCATTGTAAATAGTCTAAGGAATTCGGAATGAGAAACAGAATTTTAGCGACATCTTACGGTAAGATGGTTAGTACTTTTGATATGGAAGAATGAGATAGACTTCTACTATTAACATTTCAATGTTTAAGTTAGTGAAGTATTTAAGAAATTTAAAATGCAAGTGGAAAAAATACCTTAAGTTGGCGCGCGTGGAGCTTATATAGGGTGATCAGTTAAAATCACTCTCGTTTAATTCGACACATTTGTACAGATCGCCGTTTGATTAGATCTGACGGTGAAAGATATTCCAGAGTCTAGGATCACATGTTTCGTGTTTGGCTGAGGTCTCACCTATTTATGCTTGTCTTCTACATTCTTAGTATTAGGCCCTATGATTGAGCCATTGTCAATGGGCCTTTTTTAAACGGTCAAAAATAGTTGCCTCTGAGCCATTGCTACTACTTGTTGAAGCAATTTGTGGCTCGGGCTACACTTAATTGCCCACTGGGTTTTTGATTCGGTCTCCCGTTGAAAGAAGAAGAAGAAGGAACCTTTAAATGATTGAAGTTTGTATGAGTATAACTTGAATCTTTGGAAGGCATCCCGATATAGGACGTCGGTAGAACTTTCTGCATCTATCAATACTAATTTGATTTCTCAGCTATCATACTGCACTTTATAACCATAAAGCCATTTTTATGAGGAGGGGGGGTCCATACAATATCTTTTTAGGAGAAAGTGATATTAGGATCTACATTGCCCTCTAGGTTTTCCTTAGGCTTCGTGGGGGAATCTTCTACTGCCATGACTTGACTGACATATCTTTTATAAGAAAAAATGTATTCTATGCACCCTACAAGACCTTCTGCTATGATATTCAGAGCGTGGAAGACTGACATGTCATCTTCTCTTCTCTCTTAATCTTTATCTTTTTCGGACTTGAGGCTTTTGGGTCGATATTATCCCTAAGTCCTAGAAATTCCCCCTGACTATTGAGAGCTTCCCTTGACATACTTTCAAGTAGCCCTCTTGGATAAGTCGCTCAGTATCCCTCTTGATCTGGTAGTAGTCATTAGTGTGATGACCCTTCACCTTGTGGTATTTTCACCATAAGGTGATTTCATGGCCATTGTCACCAACTTGAAAGTCACGCTATCTCTTACGGCAAGGTGTGGTGGCTTTTGTGTTGTTCCTTTGGTGAATCAAATCCATCAAAGGCACTCTCTTTTACATCCCTAGATTTTTTCTCTACATTTCTCTCTTCCCACTTAATGTAACATTCGACTGATATCATGATTTTAGTCATGGAGATGATGGGCTTTTAGGCAAATGATTCGTTGAAATGTCCGATGTAACACCCCAAATTTAGAATTATGATGCATGTGTTTATTTGTGAATATTAGTGAATTATTGTGTTTATTCATGAAATATTTGTGATTTGTTGTGGTGATTGGATTATTGGTGAGAGTAAAAGTATTGAGTTAGAATTATTTAGAGTAATTAAATAATAGTTTTATGTTGTTACTAATTAAAATAATAAGGGAAATAAAATAATAAGAATGTAAGATTTACGGGGCAATGAGGTAATTGCATGAGAATGAGTGATGGAATTTGAGGGAAATAATAGAAAGGGGTCTATTGTTACTAGATAAAAAAGGAAAATAAATAAAAGTGAGATTGTTATGTTGGTACGTGAAATTTGGAAGAAAATAGGCTAGGGCAAGGAGAAGGCAAGAGATCATCCATCCATAGAGTGTGAGAAGGAAATTCTAGAGCAATTCTAAGGTAAGGGTGAGAATTTGGTTCAATAATAGGGGTATGATGAAGGGTAGAGTGGAGGGACCCTTAACCTCCTATAGAGTTTGTTCTTCCTTTGAGTTATGATGAATGTTGATGGAAATTTAATGATAATTCTGTTTTTATATGCCATGATGTGAATTGCAATTTTGTATGTTGACATGTTATTGTTGTATTCTTGAAATCAATGGAATATATAATTATACTTATTTAATTGTTTAATTTGATGATAAATTGATGAGTATGTTATGAGTTTATAATGGTAAATTAGGTTACCGTGTCAGAAACTTGAAATAAGTTATTTCGGTGTTAGAGATTTGTTACCTTAGAGTGGTCAGAGTTACTACTTGAATAACTCCGATATGTTTTATAGTTGTGCTGGTATGCCTTGGCATTTAATATTATTACTTTGTTGATGGTCTGACACAAGTAATAATAATATTACATTATTGTATTCATGAATTTTGAGAGTTAGGAGAATTTTGTTAAATAAGATGTTGGTTGAATGGTTTAGAGTGAAATAACAGTAGGTAATTGACCTATAATAATATATTTTGAAATAATCTATTTGAACATGTTATGGGATGTTTAGGATAGGTCTAAGTTAAAAAAATGAGTTTAGGAGTGAAAATCCCGTAAGGAAATCGCAGGAAAATGCAGGAGAATATTGATCGACTTGTTTCAGTCATATCTTGAGCTCTGTAAGTTTGTTTGGTTGACCGGTTGCTGCTGGTTAAACAAGGTAACGGGGATGATCTCTGAGTTGATGAAAATGGTGTGATGAGGTTTATAGATAGTGTGTTCCAAATGTTCCAGAACTTAAGAAGAGTATTTTTGAGGAAGGACATCAAAGTGGTCTAAGTATTCATCCCGGTGCAACGAAAATGTATCAGGATTTGAAGAAAATGTTTTGGCAGTCTGGTATGAAGAAGGAAATTGATGAGTTTGTTTATTCTTGTTTAACTTGAGAGAAGTCAAAGATTGAACACCAGAAGCCTTTGGGTCTAATGCAACCGTTGAATATTCCGGAGTTGAAATGGGACAGCATTTCCATGAATTTTGTGTCAGGTTTATAGAATATTGTTAAGGGCAATGATTCAATTTTGGTGATAGTGGATAAATTTACTAAATCGGCTCATTTATTACCAATGAAGATTAACCATTCCATGCAGAGGTCAGTTAAGATGTATATTGAAGAGATTATGATACTACATGAAATACCATCGAGTATAGTGTCAGATAGAGATTCGAGGTTTACGTCAAGATTCTGAGAAAGTTTGCAGAAGGATTTCGGTACTAAGTTAAGGTTGAGTTTTGCTTATCATCCATAGACGGACGGTCAGACAGAGAGGACTATCTAGTCTTTGGAAGATTTGTTGAGGGCTTGTATGTTAGAACAAGGAGGTGCTTGGGACAACCATATGTCATTGATTGAGTTTACTTACAATAATAGCTTACATGCTAGTATTGGAATGGAACCGTACGAGGCATTATATGGTAGGAGGTGCATGACTATATTATGTTGGTATGAGTCAGGAGAAAGTGTTGTGCTCGAACCTGTGATTATTCAGGAGACGATCGAAAAGATAAAGATGACTCAAGAGAAGATGAAAGCTTCACAGAGTCGTCAGAAAAGATGTCATGATAAGAGGAGAAAAACACTTGAGTTCCAAGAGGAAGATCATGTACTCTTGAGAGTTACTCTGGTAATTGGTGTTGGTAGAGCTCTGAAGTCGCATAAGCTCATACCGTGTTATGTTGGTCCCTACCAGTTTATGCATATGGTAGGCGACGTGGCCTATCAAATTTCTTTACCATCGTCTCTTACTAATCTTCATGTTGTGTTTCATGTGTCTCATTTGAGGAGATACATTTTGGATTCTTCTCATGTAATCCAAATGGATGATGTACATGTAAGAGATAATCTGAAAGTTGAAGTATCACCCATGCAGATAGAGGATCAGAAGGTGAAGCAATTACTGGGTAAAGTGATTACTTTTGTGAAGGTAGTGTGGGGAGGACCAGATCATGGGAGTATGACTTGGGAGCGTGAGGATCAGATGATAGATTCATACTCGACTCTGCTTTCCTCAGGTAATGTTTGGTGACGAAAATTCTCTAAGTGGGGGGAGAGTTATAACACTCCAAATTTAGAATTATGATACCTATGTGTTTATTTATGAATATTAGTGAATTATTGTGTTTATTCGGGAAATATTTGTGATTTGTTATGGGTATTGGATTATTGGTGAGAATAAAAGTATTGAGTTAGAATCATTTAGAGTAATTAAATAATGGTGCTATGTTGTTAATAATTAAAATAATAAAGAAAAGAAAATAATTAAAATGTAGAGATTTAAGGGGCAATGAGATGATTTCATGAGAATAAGTGAGGGTGTAACACGGTGAGAGAACTGACTTGGGTGTTTTGAGTTTGATCACAATTGTTGCGGATATCAAGAGTCGCCACCGACTTTTCTTTTATCCTGAAGGAAAGGTTGAAAAGAACAGGAAAGACCTTTTGAGATATTTTCTTGAGTTCCGGGGGTAGGTTATGAAAAGGGAAGGTATTAGCACTCTTTCCATCCGTAATTATCTACGGGATCTTAGTTGCTTGCTAGATCACTTGCTTTTGTTTAAAAATGCGCTTGTGGTGTGGGTTTTGAAAGTATTTTGAAAATGTCTTTGTAATTGTTCTCGTTTCTATAAGAACGCGTACAAAGTGTTGGTTTCGAAAAATAGTTCAAAATGATGTTTGTGGAAGGTGTTTTTGAAAGTGATTTTGAAAAGTGTTTTTGTAATGATTCTCATTTCTATAAGAATGCGTACAAAGTGTTTTAACTTTTGAAAATTTTTCAAAGGAAATTGTTGGTGTATAAAATGTTTTTGTTGTGAGCAAGCGAGCAACTAGGAGCATCCTACCTACTCAAAAGGTCTAACATTATTTTCCTCCTCCTTTAGATGTTGCTATCTTACCATTGATTTGGTAAGAAGCCCCATCGTTGGATGTGAAGAGATGGGCGTGGGACGTTTGCATAGTCATAGAAGGCAACCTATGAGACGTTTTTAGCAATATCGTTTAGGGACTAAATCGTTTATCGAAGGTAACATTGAGGGTCATCGAGGGACTACGATCTTTTATCAAGGGTCTTTGCTAAAATGCCCATATTTGAGGGACATGACTATTTTCCGAGGCAACAAGTGAGATTACCCTAGAGGTGTATGTGTGTGAATGGTGTGTTTGATTGCATACATTTTGTCTTGAATTAGGGTTTTCTAAGCATTAGTTTTAATCTTGCCATACACATCCTAATTACTAATATTTATATGAAAGTGGTAAATTACGGAAAGAAAATTTACTATACTATTACATCACTTGGGGATGGAGATACAAATATACAAATGGGGATTGCAAGAAATTAAATCCTAATTAATTATTACAACCATATTGAATGTGAATCAAATGCAAGAAAAAGAAAATGAACTTTGTTTTGATTTTGTTAAAGAAAGGTTTTGATTAATTAAAATAATTATAAAAATAAAATATTTTTTGTAATATTTTTATATATTCATAAAATAAAACTTGTGAATAAATAGTGTGTAAAATATCAACTCAAAAGAAGTTGTTTTGATTGGTTGGAAAATGTTTGATATTTGTTAAAAAAAGAAAAGGAAACAAACAAAGGATAAAAATGGTTCTGGTCCTGCCAGGGTTTGAACCCAAGACCCTACACAGAAATGTCTTTCGTGTGCACTGTGTGTACCACTGGGGTGGTCTATTTCATTTGTTGGTGGTACAACTTGAACTAAAAATAAAATGAGCTCAGGGCTTCATTTCATTCCTTCGAGCACAGGGATGTATATTACCATGTTAAGCTTTTTGAAAGCTTCGATTCTCAACCAAATTGAACAGTACAAATACCAAACCTGTCTAAAATCTAAATACACATCTAACTATATAACATTCTGAAACCATATATCAAAGGTTAGCACAAATTTGTTTGATGCCAAAATCGAAGCCTAACTAGTCAGAATTGCAATTCTCAACATATATGCCATGATAATCGAAACTAAAAGCATGGCTAACTTTATAGACATGATATCTACATTTCTCCTTTTCAATGCATATACAAATAAAGTTTTAACAAAAGGTACCAAGTTTAAGAAATCTTACCTCTTGGAGCGAAACTTGTAGTACTTCGACAGAAACTCCAGAAATGGTTTGATACTTGACCAAGCCTGCCTCAAACTCCTTGAAGATATTCCATTTGCTACTTTGCTTTGAAAACCACTTGAATCAAAGGTTGATTAGGAGTGAATCGAAGAGTTCTCTGACTTCCTTGAATGGTCTTTTTTTGAAGGCTTTTGAAATGTTCCAAGGCTAGTATATGAAAGCTAGAGGGAGTGAGTCAAAAGGCTGATGTGTATGGAAGCTGGAGGGTGAATCGAAAGGGATGATGTATGGAAGTTAGAGGATGAATCGAAAGGCTGATGTGTGGAAATTAGAGAGTGAATCGAAAGGTTATAACGTATAAAGGGATTTGAGTTTTTTTGAGAGTTTGAGAGTTTTAGAGTTTTAGAGTTTTTTATGATCTTTTTTCTCTATCCAAAAAAAAATCCTCTCTGATGTGTAAAGAGTCACTCTATTTATAGAGAAGAGGATTCTTTTACGTTCAGGATAACATGTTATTGTTTTGTGTAAAACAAAAATAAATCTTGTTTAATGGGTTTTTCATGGTTCCCAAGTTCAAGTACAAGAGGGGGGCCTGATGTTTGCAGGAGACTTGACTCATGCTTTTTTGATGTTACTTGCACTCAAGGACAAAGGTTACAAGGCTCAATGCATTGACAATTTGCATAAAGCATGCTTTCCAGAAATGGAAATGATAACTTTATGCCATATACGAAATGACCTTTTGGACAATACTTTAAACACCTGGGTAATAGTTTAACTAATTATGAAAACAATTAATTATGGAGTGAGGCATAGGTTTGAGGCCTAAAGAGCAAGATCATATAGCCCTGGCCTATGGATTCTGTCTTCAACTTGATGCCTTGGATCAAATACTTATCTTTTGTTTTGGCCATGCAGATCCATCCTTCAACCAAACTCAAGAGCAAACGAATTAGAATGTTTCCAATAATGGCGTGTCTTTCGATTGGGGCCATATCCAACTGCATGTACCATTTTGAACCCTTTTTTTTATCACGTAAGTCCAACCTTCGACCAAACTCAAGGCAGGAAAAACTAAATATTCCTCACAATGGCATGCCTTTCGATTGGGGCATATCCAGCTAAATATACTACTTTGAGTAGGCAAGATAATCTCAATGGCATAGTCAAAACGAAAGGAATTCTAGATTAACTTCTTACTTCCCCAATGGAAGCCAAGTGCCATAAACGAAGCAAAGGAACTAATCTTGCTCAAAGAAACCAGATGCCCAAACGAAGGATGTAATCAAAGCTTGTATTTGAAGGAAGCCACATGCCCAAACAAAGAATGCAACCAAAGCTTGCATTGAAGGGGGCCACATGTCCAAACGAAAGAAGCATGCAGGAAGTAAAAATGCCCAAACGAGGCTTGCATCAAGGAGGGCCACATGCCCAAACGAAAGAGGCATGCAAGAAGTCTAAATGCCCAAACAAAAGAGGCATGCAGTAAGTCTAAATGCCCAAACGAAAGAGAAATGCAGGAAGGCCACATGCCCAAACGAAAGAGGCATGCAGGAAGTCTAAATTCCCAAACAAAGAATGCAACCAAAGTTTGCATCAAAGGAGGGCCACATGCCCAAATGAAAGAGGCATGCAGGAAGTCTAAATGCCCAAATGAAAGATGCATGCAGGAGGTAAATTGTGCAATCGAAGGATACGAAAAAGAGTCATTTGCCTCCTAAATCGAAGAAAGCTACCAGGAGGTCATCAACTTTCTAAGTCGAAGGTTGTTATTTCAAACGGAAACAAATACTCAGTCGAAGATTGCATGCAGGGGAGAGTTCAGTCGAATTTAAGCATGAATCGAAGCAAACTTGTTTTTATTTCATTTTTGTCAGAAAAATAAAATTTATCTACTTTTCTCTTTTTATGGTTTCCTTTTTGACCTGATGCTTGGAAATCCAACATAATCCTTGGAAATCACAGGGGCACTAAAAATACAATTGTACTTGTGCAAATTTTAACTTTTGAAAATCCTTGAGAGGAAATGTATTGAGAAATGAGAGGATAAATTTTGGGGAACAACAGTTGCCCCTGTTCAATCTTCTTAAACCTGAAGAGTTAGATTGGCGAGTTTGCCTTTCGTGACTTGCAGGTGGAAGATGATTGAACACTAGAGTGCCCAGAAATTTGCACTTGACGATGTGGTGGTTGATTATGTATGGAATGGGATTAAAGATGCCATTTGGGGAGATGATGGAGAGTTATAAGAGATAGGCTTATAGATGCCATCCAAAGGTGATTGTTGACAAAAATTAGACTAAGTCTAAGCTTGACTTCAACTGGAAAAGAATCAGAATAAACCTTTGGTTGATTTAAGCTGAACCAAAAGAAGTGTCTACCGAAACGAAATCAGGATAAACTATTGATCAATTTAGACTTGAACCAGCGGAGGTCCGGAAAAGAATCAGAATAAATCTTTGGAGCAATTTATCTGAACCAGAGAAAGTGTCTACCAGAAAGGAATCAGGATAAACCATTAATTAATTTAAACTAAACCAGCAGAAGTCTTGAATAATCTTTGACTGGAAAGAATTCGGATAAATCTTTGGAGCAATTTATATGAACCAGAGAAAGTGTCTACCGGAAAGGAATCAGGATAAACCATTGATCGATTTAAAATGAACCAAAAAAATTCTTGAATAATCTTTAACTGGAAAGAATCAGGATAAGTATTTGGAGCGATTTATCTGAACCAGAGAAAGTGTCTACCGGAAAGGAATCAGGATAAACCCTTGATCGATTTAAACTGAACCAGCAGAAGTCTTGAATATTCTTTAACTGGAAAGAATCAACATAAGTCTTTGGAGTGATTTATCTGAACCAGAGAAAGTTTCTACCGGAAAGGAATTAGGATAAACCATTGATTGATTTAAACTAAACCAGCAGAAGTCTTGAATATTCTTTAACTGGAAAGAATCAGGATAAATCTTTGGAGCAATTTATCCGAACTAGAGAAAGTGTCTACCAGAAAAGAATCATGATAAACCATTGATTGATTTAAACTGAACTAGAAGAAGTCTTGAATATTCTTTAACTAGAAAGAATCAGGATAAATCTTTGGAGTGATTTATCTGAACCAGAGAAAGTGTTTATCGGAAAGGAATCAGGATAAACCATTGATTGATTTAAACTGAACCAGTAGAAGTCTTAAATATTCTTTAACTGGAAAGAATCGGGATAAATCTTTGGAGCGATTTATCTTAACCAGAGAAAGTGTCTACCAAAAAGGAATCAAGATAAACCATTGATTGATTTAAACTGAACCAGCAGAAGTCTTGAATATTCTTTAACTGGAAAGAATCAGGATAAATCTTTAAAGCGATTTATCTGAACCAGAGAAAGTGTCTACCGAAAAGGAATAAGGATAAACCATTGATTGATTTAAACTGAACCAGCAGAAGTATTGAATATTCTTTAACTGGAAAGAATCAGGATAAATCTTTAGAGATATTTATCTGAACCAGAGAAAGTGTCTACTGGAAAGGAATCAGGATAAACCATTGATAGATTTAAACTGGACCAGCAGAGGTCTGGAAAAGAATCAGAATAAATCTTTAGAGCGATTTATCTGAACCAGAGAAAGTGTCTACCAGAAAGGAATCAGGATAAACCATTGATAGATTTAAACTGAAACAGCAGAGGTCTAGAAAATTCTTTGACTGGAAAGAATCGGGATAAATCTTTTGAGCGATTTATCTGAACTAGAGAAAGTGTCTACCGGAAAGGAATCAAGATAAACCATTGATATATTTAAATTGAACCAGCAGAGATCTGAAGGAAGTGTTTTTCATACAGATAGTCACCCCGTCCCATTTCGGGAATTGATCCACAAGTAATTTGTTCACAGATAATTGTCCTGTCTTGTCGAAAATTGTTTGATGATAATTTTCTATTGATTGATCTTTCCTGAAAAGGTAAAAAGTTAGTTGTATGAAATGTCATGAGGTATGAAATTCCTGGCGTAATGATGTTTCTCAAAATAAATGAGATTGCGATATATGCATTTGTGTTGTTGATGCTATGATGTATGAATGCAATGTATGAACATATTAGTTGTTATGTTGCAGTGTTGTTGGACTGGGGAAAATAAATCTCCGACTACTGCTGGGAATGAGGAGTGTAAGTCTTCATATTTTTTTGAAGTTGAAGTGTCGATAGATGGTTTTCCATTTTTAGAGAAATAAACTTTGTTGGGGAAGGGAAACTCCGTGCATTGTTTGGGGATTTTGTGAAATCCTGCTGGGGAATCCTGAGAAGCTTGGCGATTTTCACTGGGGAGTTTTTGGAGCAGTAATTGGAAATTTTACTCTGCCGGGGATATGAGAAATACCTGACACCATTAGGCTGCATACTAAAAATATGGCAGTGACCTTGTAGCGGGATATCTCTGCCTCTGTACATGTTGGAGAAGGTACATGCTGGAGGAAATATCTGCAGGGATTTTGTGGATGGCCCTTAGACATTGTCCCGTTTCTTAAAGCCATTAGTAACTGTCTTTTTTTGTTTTCTATGCGAGTATTTGTAAACGGTAATCACATTCAAATGCATATGTTCAAAAACAATCATTGGACGTTTTTGCAAACAAAACAGAAAAATGAAAACAAATAGTTTTGCACTTTCAAAGGGATTGTTTTTTTATTAATTTGAAGAATTTGTTCCTATAATAGGCATTTTTGTACAAGGAGACGAACATCCTAGTAAGAGAATGCCATCGTAAGAATGAAACTAATACCAAATAGTGTACAAAGAAAAACAGCTATGTGAAATAATCCCATCGGGTTCTTATTCTGCTATTGCCTTTATGTCTTTAAGCGTCTCATCTCTTTGTTGTTTGTCCGAAGATAACTGGATTGATTAGTACCGCTTGAGCTTGATAGTTCATACTGAAGATTTACTGTAAGGTGATCCAGTGGGACATAATCATATGCTTAACATCCCTAACTTTTTCCTGGACCGCCCTTTCGGGTTTTTAGTTCACCGGGATACCCTTTTTTGCCCAAGCCGCCTTTTCAGGTTTTCGACTTTCCTGGTGTACATATTTTTTGTACATCCCTAATTTTTTCCTAGGCCAGTCAACCTAGCGGGTCTTCTTCATGCGTAATATATTTTAACTATGTCCGTGTTTACAGGGTGCGGAAGGTCATTGTCGTCCATAATGGTTAAGATCATGGCCCCACCAGAAAACATGTTTTTATCACAAATGGTCCTTCATATGTAGGAGTCCATTTTCCCCTGGGATCACCTTGTGGAAGTATGATACACTTGACTACCAGGTTACCAAACTGATATACCTGGCGTCTAACCTTCTTGTTAAAAGCTTTAATCATACATTTTTGGTACATCTGACCATGGCAGACAGTTGTAAGCCTCTTCTCATCAACCAGGTTCAATTGGTCAAGTCGATTTTGAATCCATTCATCTTCATTCAACCCTGCCTCCTTCATGATTCTCAAATAAGGTATCTAGACTTCAATTGGTAGGATAACTTCCATACCATATACCAAAGAGAAAGGAGTTGCCTATGTTGATGTGTGCACTGTGGTGTGGTAACCGTGGAGAGAAAATGGTAAAATCTCATGCCAGTATTTATAGGCCATTGTCATCTTCTATATGATCTTTTTAATGTTTTTATTAGCGGCTTCTACAGCTCCATTCATCTTAAGCCGGTAAGGAGAAAAGTTATGATGCTGGATTTTGAATTGTGCCCATAGTTAGGTGATCATAGTATTATTGAGATTGGTACCATTATCCGTAATGATTTTTTCTGGAATACCATACTGATAGATAAGTCTATGTCTGATGAATCTGGCCACAACGTTCTTGGTAACCGAAGAAAATGAAATCGCCTCGACCCATTTTGTGAAGTAATCGATGGCGACGAGGATGAAATAGTGTCCATTTGAGGCTGTAGGTCTGATCTCCCCAATCATGTCGAGGCCCCATATTGAGAATGGCCAGGGAGCGGTTAAGATGTTTAGAGGAACTGGTGGTACATGTACTTTATCAGCATAGATCTGGCATTTATGACAAGTCCGCGAATGCTGATAACAATTTGCTTCCATAGTGGACCAGTAGTATCCTGCCCGTAGGATCTTTTTTTCCATCGTGTGCCCAATAGAATGGGTTCCAAAGGTACCTTCATGTAAATCAACCATGATCTTTTCTGCCTCATTCTTGTCTATGCACCGAAGCAAAGTAGAGTTGTGGTTGCGCTTATAGAGGATTCTGTTACTGAGGAAGAATTTAGCAGAGAACCTTCTTAGGAACTTCTTATCATTAACTGAAGCTCCCTCAGGATATTCTTGGGCCTCGAAATATATTTTAATTTCATGGAACCAAGGTTTGCCGACTATTTCTTCAATATCAAGCTCATGACAGTATTTTGTTTCATCCATCCTCTCAATAGTGATTTGAGGAGCCTCATTATCCCACCTGATTTTGAACATGGATGACATAGTAGCCAGCACGTCTGCTAGTTGATTTTCTTCTCGTGGAAAATGCTCAAAGGTAATTTCCTCAAAATGTGGGATCAGTGTCAACACATGCTCTTTGTAAGGGATGAGATTAGGATGCTTTGTGTCTCATTCTCCTTTGATCTGACTGATTACTAAGGCCGAGTCTCCAAATACACTTAAGCTTTTGATCCCCAAATCTATGGCAGCTTTGAAACCCATAATGCACGCTTCATATTCAGCCATATTATTGGTACAGTTGAAGCACAACCTGGCAGTGAAAGGAGTACAAAAACCTTCAGGAGATATGATCACAACACCGATGCCATTGCAGAGTGCGTTGGAAGATCCTTCAAAAACCATGGTCCAACGGGATCTGTTGTACCCCAAAATTTGCCCTCTCATATTTTCCCAAGATCTTTCTCTTACATGGTGATCACAAGCATTTGATTAAAGGAAAGATAAATTTTTTTGAAAAATAAGCAAGGAGTATTCGATTGGCATTTTGACAAAATCCTTCGATTGGCATGTTAAAATGCCTTTCGATTGGTATTTGGACATGCTTCATTTGAGCGCCTAACCTCCTCCAAGTTTGCCTCAAAATTCCAAGCTTCGATTGAAGCCTTGGTCTTTTGCTTGTTAGCTGCACATCAGCTTCAACTGGGCATGTTTTCCCTTTAAAACAACCTCCTTCGTTCCAAAGGGGAAGGGCTTCTTGTCAGTGCTCCTTCGATTACACCATTATCTTTACAAGATGGCTTGACTCACAAATGCAATGGCTACCTGCATGCAACTGGATCCATGCTTTGATTGGGCATTTGTTTTCCTTGGAGCAAGCTTGTTTCCTGCTTCTACTAGGAAAGTTATCCCTTTGGGCGTGCCTTCAGTGCACAAAGCAAGAACTTCTCCAAACTGGCCTTCGAATCACAAAGTTCCCACTGGTTAAAAGACCCCTCAGGGTGTCACCAGCGCGCGTATGCCTCTTCAGCTTGCCTTTGGCACACAAGGCCAAGACTCCCTCAGGGTTGCCTTCGATCCACCAGGCAAGAAGCTTCTTTTGATGCGTCAGGAAAAAAGTTGCCTTCAAACACAAGGCACTGGCCACCTTTGTGCCAGCTTCTCCTAGGCAATGGCCTCCTTTACGCCTTCCTTGACTTGCTTCATGATAGCATCCACAAGGCATAGGCTGCCTTTGTGCTAGTTTCAACTGGGCGCTGGCCCCCCTATGAAACAATTGTATACACTTCAACACGCATGATATCCCATGCGAAGGACACACCAAAGGCCCATTAGAAGGGAACACCAAAAGTACCATCTAAAGACCCATTCGAAGGAAGTAATATTAGATCCAGTCGAAGGGTACACAAGAGGTACATTTGAAGAAGCATGCAGAAGGCCCAATCGAAGGCTACGTAAAAAGGCCCGTTCGAAGGGTGCATGAGAGGTCCAATCGAAGGATAGAGACTGGAGGTATTCAAAAGCCAAAATTGTCCACATTTATTCAAAATTCAAAAAGAAGACAAGATCCCATGTTTTTGGCCACAGTTACAAAACTTCATTCATGACCTTGAAAACATTTGTTTATGAAAGTTTAAACTATTGTCTTCTTGTCCCCTCCCTTTTACTCTATATAATCAGAGTGCTTGCAAGATAAAAAGAGGGTCACACACACATTGGAGATACGCTGCCCCCATAAACCCACCAAAGTTATTAAAAAGTCTCATAAGTGATCCAAGTCAAAGCAACCCTTAAACAAAGGTACCTACGTCCAGAAGCCAAATCGAAGCAATCATCAAACAAGGGTACCCACAACCATCATCACATTTTCATCCATCAACCATTGGTAAGAATTGGTAAAAATATCAATCTCTACATTTGCATGACATATTGGCATTTATAATTTTATTCGATCTATATTCAAGATTAAGGACCTGGGTTCGACACCCAGGTCTACATTTGATTTGTTGCTAACACTTGCTGCAGATGTAGCCTGAATAGACCCAATGAGTACATAATCGAAAGGCCTGGGTTTGACATTTAGGTCATGATTTTCGTTTTTGACCACATGTTTGCAGATGTAATGCCCTCATAAGTGATCCATCAAGCAATTCCAGCAGCGCCTTCAGACAGTTTCCCCTTCATAGAGTCGAAAGGCACCATCTCCTTGCAATCGAAGGATGCTTCCTTTTCTATTTTTATTTTTGTTTTCATTTCTTTATTAACCCTCTTTTATTTAAATTTACATTAAATCAAAAAATCAGGCTTAGACATTTTAATTAAATAATTAATTTCTTAATTAATTGATTAATTAAATTTTAACCATTTTCTTAACTTAAAATAAAATAGAATTTAGGACTTAATTTACATTTAATTTTATTTTCATAATAAAAAAAACCAAAAAGAACTTATTTAATTTTATTTTCCAAATAGACTTTAGGATAATTTCAATTTAATTATTTTCTTAAAATAAAAACAACCAAAAAGATTTTTATTTCTTAAGATATTTTTAGACGTTATTTACGTTATTTTCAATTTCATGCGCGTTTATTTAATTTCACATTTTTATTATTAATGTACCTACTCACTGGATGTAATAGATTCAAACTAATATATTTATTGCTTTATGCCCCTCATTCTTGTACAGTGTAAATCCCCACCCCAAAGCATTGTAATAGCGTAGATTTAAATTCCTGGACTTTAATGTTATGCAATATATATTAACTGCTAGTAATTAGGCATGTATGATAAGACTAATAATCAAACGCTAGCAAACTTAACAAAAAGACAAAAATAACTGAATTGAATCAATCGCATATATACACCTCTAGGGTACCCCACTTTGGTTTCCTTTAGAAATAAAACAGTCATGAGGCAGGAACACTTTAGCAAAGACCCATAAATCAAAAGATCATAGTCCCTCGATGACCCTACAGTTGCCTTTCGGTAAATGATCTAGTCCATAAACAAAATTGTTAAAGCGTCTCCACAAGTTGCTTTCGTGACAGTAAACGTCCCTTCGAATGTCGCTTATACATCCAACGATAGGGTTACCTACTCATTAATAGTAGGATAACGCTGTCTAAAGGATAAGAGGAAAAGAACGACCCTTTTCGAGTATAAAAGTAGATAACTGTTAAAAGTTTGCTCAAAACATCTTTGCACTTACACAAAATACTACTTTGCAAAAAACAACTTTCAAAACATTTGCTTTGTTAACGCTCTTGAGGACTAATACAAGAGTTAAACACAAAACAAATCACTGAATTAAGGCATTTTCCAAAATTTCAAATACACAAAGCACAAAGGTATTTCAAAATGAGCAAACCTCTAAGAGCCCGTAGATAAATACGGATGGAAAGGGTGCTAACACCTTCCCTTTCCATAATCTACCCCCCTTACTCAGAATAATCTCGAAAAAGGTCTTTTTCTATTCTTTTCACCCTTTCCTTAATTTGGATAAAAGAAAATTCAGTGGCGACTCTTGCTTACCGCAACATTTGCAAACCAAAATGCAAAAACCAGTATATAACAATCGGTTCTGCCACCGTATCACAGGATCCTTGTTCAGGTATGTCATACGTTATGAGTTCTTTACAATCATTCACCAACATGATGTCCTCGTCCGGGAATTCGAATTTCATGGATTGATAGTCATCCACAACCTGATGAGCCAAATGATTAGCTAGTACACTTCCTTTTATTGCTTTTTGGGTAGTGTACTGAATTTCGTATTCGGTCAGGACCATTTGGTATCTTGCTATTCTTCCAGAGAGAGCGGGCTTCTCGAATATGTATTTAATAGTATCCATCTTGGATATCAATAAGGTAGTGTGAGTCAGCATATACTGTCTTATCCGACGAGCAGCCCATGCCAGAGCACAACAAGTTTTCTCGAGCAGTGAATATCTGGTTTCACAGTCGGTAAACTTTTTGCTCAGGTAGTATATTGCATGCTCTTTTCGACCAGACTCGTCATGCTGCCCCAGCACACACCCCATTGAATTTCCCAAAATTGTTAGGTACATGATCAGAGGTCTTCCTTTAACTGGCGGTATCAAAATGGGAGCCTCTTGAAGTTAATCCTTGATTTTGTCAAAGGCGTTTTGGAAATCTTCATTCCACCTTACTGCTTGATCTTTCTTCAGTAACTTGAAGATTGGCTCACAAGTAGCGGTTAGATGGGAAATGAACCTGACAATATAGTTTAGACGTCCCAAGAATCCCCTAACTTCCTTCTCAGTGCGAGGAGCGGGCATTTCTTGTGTTTCTTTTACCTTTGCAGGGTCTACTTCAATACCTTTGCCGCTGACAATAAAGCCTAAGAGTTTACTGGACCTTACTCCAAAAGTGCATTTATTCGGGTTCAACCTTAATTTATATTTCTTCAGTTTTCCAAATAGCTTCTGCAGGTGGTCAAGGTGTTCCTCTTCATTTTGATATCTGGCTATCATATCATCCACATAGACCTTTATCTCGTGATGGATCATATCATGAAACAAATCTACCATGGCACGCTGATAGGTTACCTCGACGTTCTTCAGCCCAAATGGCATAAATTTGTAACAGAAAGTGCCCCATTATGTGATGAAGGTCGTTTTATCCATGTCCTCAGGTGCCATTTTAATTTGATTGTATCCGGAGAAACCATCCATGAAGGAGAATAGTTTATGTTGTGTAGTGTTGTCAACCAGAATATCGATGTGGGGAAGCGGGAAGTCATCCTTGGGGCTTGCCCTATTCAAGTCTCTGTAATCTACACACATACATACCTTACCGTCCTTCTTAGGTACTGGAACAACATTGTCAACCCATTATGGATAAGAGGTGACAGCTAAGAAACTGGCATTGAACTGTTTCATGACTTCAACCTTGATCTTTTCTGACATCTCTGGCTGTATGCGACGAACCTTCTGTTTCACTGGAGGGTAGTCCTCTTTTGTTGGCAGACGATGAACCACAGTATCAGTGTCAAGTCCTGGCATGTCTTTGTATGACTAGGAAAAAACCTCCACATAGTCATGTAGCATCTAAACTAACCGCTCTTTGATACTATGCTCCAGGTCGGCACCTATCTTGACTTCCTTCTTGTCCTCTTCGGTACCTAAGTTAACTGTCTCAACCGGCTCTTCATGGGACTGTATTTCCCTTTCTTCCTGTTGTAACAATCTAGAAAGTTCCCCTGATATTTCATAATGTTCCTCACCTTCGTCCTCGACTTGGTAGATCGGATTTTCAAAGTCATAATTGGCAATAGCAGAACCGTTACCGATGGGATCCAGAGTGGATATGGATCTGCATTTTGATATGTGAGTGTGTGTGTGAGCATGTCTATTTTTGATAAAGTAAAAAGTAGAAAAGAAAACAAATAGCATAAAATTTGTATGCAAAAACGTCCCATGATTTATTAATGACATATGAAGATGAAGTAACAACCCTCACAGATGGACCATTGTGCCTCAGGTAAGACACAAGGTTTTAAATTTTAAATTGTTTAAATATTACAAGTCCAAAATTTTAAAAGACAATTACTCTTGAATAAAAGTAATAGGAACAAAATCTTTGGCTTCCCAATTGTTGAGTCCACCACTGATGGTTGGGAAAATTCACTCGTCCATGTCACAGCTACTATCACTGTCTTCCAACGCATTGAATCCACGATTGTTGATGTGTAATGGTGGTTCCCCAGCGCGAGTACGTTGAACAACTCTTTAGGCCTCTAAAATAAAACTCAGACCAAACTTGTTAGATTTGTAGGGAATATCTGGAAGTTGACCCCAAATGGTACATCCACCTTCCTCAACTACTGCTTTAGCATCCTTCAGAGAAGCCATTTTCAATAGGGGTCTGGTAATCTTCAGAGCCTTGGTAGCTGCCTTGGTCACAACAACCATATGTGGAACCTCCTCAAAATTCTGACAGGGGCTCTCAATGAACTTGTCGTCCATTTCAACATACCTGAAAGAGTTTAGGTGGCTAACCATGTATTCCTCCTCCCCATGGACTGTGATAATCTTTCCCTTGATTGGGTACTTCAACATCTGATGTAGGGTAGAAGTGACAGCACCAGTCCCATGGATCCAGGGTCAACCCAATAAACAGGAATAAGATGGGCAGATATCCTTCACATAGAAGGTTGAATCAAAATTCTGAGTTCTAACTTTGATAGGGATGTCCACCTCTCCGTGCACCATTCTTTTAGAACCATCGAAGGCTCTCACCATAATGTTGCTGTGCTTCAATGTGATTCCTTCGCAATCTAAACGGTCAAGAGCATTCTTGGGTAAGACATTCAGCGACAAACCTGTATCCACTAGAACGCGGGTTAATGTAGTGCCCCTGCACTCAATGGAGACATGCAGGGTCTCATTGTGTTTCCTTCCCTTGGGAGTTAAATCAGCGTTAGAAAAACACAGTCTATCATCAGCAGTTAGACTGGCCATACAATTCTCGAATTGATCAACGGAGGTCTCTTGGGGCACGTGGGCGGTCTTCAGAAATTTTACTAAATCCTTAGCGCGGGCCTCAGAGCACAAAATTAAGGCCAACATTGATATTTTTGAGGCGGTCTTCCCTAACTGCTCCATGACATTATAATCACTTTTCTTGATTATCTTTAATATCTCTTCCATTTCTTTTTTAGAAGCCTCAAGGGTGACTTCTGGATGCGCCTTCTTCTGGACAGGCTCAACCAATACCTCTTTTCCCCATGTCTTGACTGACTCGGTAGCAGGGATAACAGTAGGACTAACAATAGGAGTAACACTAGGAATATTGACAGGAGCAGTAGCAAGAATAATCATAGGAATAGCAACAGTTTTTCGAGAGATCTCGAGAGAAAAAACTCTCCCACTTCTCGTAATTTTACTGGTCCCGACAATATTATCGATGTTAGGCTCAGTATCTTCAACAACTTAGTCTTCGGCAGCCAATAGGTCTTGCTTGATGCCATGGTAATAGACGTCGGCCCCATAATTCCAGGGAACAACTTTATCTGAGGAATGAGGTATTGGCCCTGGCATGGTGTTGATCAAGGGAGAAAACTTGGGAACAAATGTAATCCTGACGGGTCTTTTGGTGGAGACCCTGTGAGGATTGTCGAAAATGGTGATTATCGAGACATCTTCACAATAACTTTTTGTAAGGGGAATTTTTTCGAACATAATTTCTTTGTTAACCATCAGGCGATGGACGCCTACTTTTAACAACAAACAACCATCTGGTAAAGACATACATAAGTGGCAACCTTCACCACAACCCAAAAATAAACTGGCTTGCAATAGATTCTCTTTAACAGTCAAAAGGGGAGTAGTTAATTCATCCACGGAGGAAACAAAATGGTCATCATTAATAACATTGACACCTTGGCCATGTTTGGGCATTGGCGCCGTTATTACATTAGGTGTTTCTGGAGGGTCAAACTCAATCTCTTCTGCCTCGATAAGGTCTTGTACCTTATTTTTTAGGGCCCAACAATCGTTTGTATAATGCCCCAGACTTTAAGAATGATAGGCACATCGAGCATTCAGGTTGTAGTGGGGAGAAGCAGTATTGGGGTTCTTGAGAGCTTCCTTTAGAGTCACCAGATTGGACTTTAACAGATGTGGCAAAACCTGGGACAAGGTCGTGTTGATCCGGGTGAATCGTCTTATGGGCGCCTCTGTCCTGCATTGATGGTTTTGCTGTTGATTTGATACAGGATTGGATATCATAACAGCCCCTACCGTCGGACGATGTTCAGTTTTGTTTTGATTTTTGTGGCCATAAGTAACACTGACCTCCTTCTTTCCAGTGAAGGGTTTCTTCATCGTGCTTGAGGATGCATCCCTTTGAATCTTGCCACTCTTAATATCAGCTTCTACCCGCTCACCAGTCATGATCAGCTCAGTAAATCCAGCTAAAGAGCTTTCGATCAGATGATTGAAGAATGGACCAGACAACGTGCCAAAGAACATATCCACCAACTCTCTATCAGATAAAGGGGGTTGGACTCTTTCTGCGAGATCCCTCCATTTTTGGGAATAATTTTTGAAACCCTCACCAGAACCCATAGACATACTTTGCAGTTGTGTTCGAGTTGGATCTAGGTCAACATTATACTAGTATTGCTTGTAAAAGGCAGCAGCCAAATCTTCCTAATTGTGAATATTGGTTCCTTCCAACTAATAGGATCAATCCAACTGCATCCCTGACAAACTTTCTTGGAAAAAATGTACCCATAGGTTCCTATCAGCAGTATGGGGTTGAATCTTCCTGACGTATGACCTTAAATGCAGTTTAGGACAAGAGACACCATCATATTTAGCAAATGTGGGGACCTTGAATTTCTGCGGGATGACCACCCCTTAGACTAGTCATAAATCTTCAAAATCCAGCCTGGGTACTCTCTGGATCTCCATAGCATTGAGGCGGTCCTCTAGCTATTTGTATTTATCATCAGCAGGAGGATATTGTTCTTCATAGTAGTCAGCTTCATCTTCCTCAGACTCTGGGTTGTCATTTCCTTCCTTCTTCTTTCCTTCTTGATTATCTACTTCACCCGACGAGGTTGCGAAATCTAGAGCTCGGTTGGCTGGTCCTCTTAACCTTCTTCCCAAATTCAAAATGCGAACTGGTTTCTTCGCCTTCTTCTTCTTATCTTTGATCATGAGAGCCTTCAGATCCTCTTGTCCTTTAGCCAGAGCCAGGAACATCTGTTGGAATTGAGTATTTTGTGCTTGAAGATCTTTTATTGTCTATTCAATATCCATCTCAATGAAATAAATAGTAGAAAGATAAGGAGACCTATTGTAAAAAAACATGTTTGTGTTATGATGAATGAAAATGCATATGCAAATGATTTCAAGGAAACTGAGAGATTTAAATTTGTTTAGACAACAGGAAACACACATTGTATTAATAAATCCAAGTTTGATTACATCATGCCTCTTGGGGATTACAATTAAGGAAATAAACATAAAATAAACTCCTAAGACAAAAAGGTCGAGCGCATCCTTTTTGGCGCAATGTAGGCGTTCAAACTTCGCTCTTCATGAACTTGATTTGTGAGCTCCAGGACTTTCTTCTCACTTGCATGGAATTGGGCTTCGAAGGTGTCTCTCTCTTCTTTTAGCTGAATCCAATCCTTTTGCAAGTCTTCAAGCGAGGTAGGCATGTTGGGATAAAGGGCAATATACGGAACATCTCCTTCAACAACAGGCTCCATGATAACAAGTAGGATGGAGGGGTAAAGCATTACGATACTCTGAGCATAAGTTCGTACCCACCTAAGGTAAGGCTCAAGGGGAATATAATTTTTGTGTCTCAATTTCTTACTATCCATTCTGTTTACCATCCTCCAAGCTTGTATAAACCTTTGACGGTAGCCTTGGTCGTCGCTCTTGTAGTCGAATACCACACTTTGGATGAGTGCATCATGAGGACCGTCTCTTCGTGCATATCCAAATTGTCGTAAAGCTAACCAAGGATTATAAGTGATACCTCCCTTGATTCCAAGTAGAGGGACATTAGGGAATTCCCCACAATGGTCGATGATAGTAATGTCCTCCAAGGATCGATAACACCAGTGAATATCCGAATGTCTGAGTAACATTAACCTATTGGACCATCTCAAACCTTGCTTGTTCTTCACAATGGATCGGGGTAGGTGCGACACAAACCACCTAGCCAACAGATGAGTGTAACACATGAGGGTTCCTCTTCTCTTCATGGTGCGAAAGTGGAGAGAATGCAAGATATCTCTCAACAAAGTAGGCACCGGGTTGCGAGATATAAAATTTTTGACTGCATTCACATTTATAAGTTGGTCAGGATTAGGAAATAATACCATCCAATACATGAGAAGAGCCAAGATTTCTTCAAAGGCTTGTAAATCCAGAGTGTTCCAACAGTCTTGAGCTTTTTCCAGCAGGAATTTGGCTAGAAACCCTTTGACATCACTTCTTGTTTCCCAGTTAACCACGACGTCAGATTGTTGCAAGTGTAAAGCTCAAGCAATCTCTTCAGGGCTTGGGTCTCTTTCAATACCGTTGAAAGGTAATTGATTGAGAATAGGAATTCCTAATAGTTGAGAGAATTCTTCCATAGTGGGCAAAAGTTGGTAATCGGGGAAGGTAAAGCAATAATGTAAAGGGTCGAAGAACTGGAAGAGAACTTTCATCATATCTTCATCAAAGCTTGAGATAACTAGGTTGAGAAGTCGTCCATGTATTTTGGTAAATGGATAATTCTCAGGGACCCTTGATGCTAACTCTTTGAGCTGAAAAGGTACTTGTACAAGATTGACTTGGATTGTATTCCTGTGAGTGGGAGTCATGTCCTACAAAACAGAACAAAGATGAATCTCAAGATCCTTGAAATGGTTAGTGTAAAATGCTATGGTATGATGTCATGATGTTATGTCCAAGTATATACACAAGCAAATCAAACAAGTCCTTAGGTTTAAGCATGCATGAGGTTCATAGGTAAGTACCCTCTTGAAGTTTAGTTGGTTCAACCTGTCCTAGAAAGTTAACGGGTTCTAGGGGATCTCAATATCACTGATCTTTCTTCATTGGGCATTGTTTCAGCACAAGCCTCTTTATTAGCGACCGAAATATCCCGAAAGTCCAATCTCAACGAGCCTAGTATCGAGTATCAACCAACTTTGGACTGCACCAAAACCGGCTACCTCACTACTTCCTAATGGCCAAGTTGTTCAAGTAAGGTTCTAAAGCTAGTTAGTGCTTCATGACCCACACATCGGCCCCGTATTATCCTTGACTACTCAAGGGCTACCGGTACCAACAAATTTGTCACACTAACATAGCTATTTCTTTGACCATGTCGGTATACCCCACACAGTTTCCACAAATTATTGATACTTACCTAAAAGGTGCCCCAGATCCGGGTAGAGGATCAAAACAAACTCAAACAAGGAACCAATGTAAAGCATGCAAGTCAAACAAGGAAAGAAAGTAAAGGTGATCTATCCCTAAGGTAATCCCACTTTTAAGTATATTCCCCAGTAGAGTCGCCAGTTCTGTAACACGGTGGGAGAACTGACTTGGGTGTTTTGCATTTGATTGTAATTTTTGCGGATAGCAAGAGTCGTCACCGACTTTTATTTTATCCAAAAGGAAAGGTCGAAAATAACAGGAAAGACCTTTCGAGGTATTTTCTTAAGTTCAAAGGTTAGGTTATGAAAAGGTAAGGTATTAGCACCCTTTCCATCGGTAGTTATCTACGGGCTCTTAGTTGCTTGCTAGGTCACTTGCTTTTGTTTGAAAATGTACTTGTGGTGTGGGTTTTGAAATTATTTTGAAAACATCTTTGTAATGGTTCTCGTTTCTATAAGAACGCGTACAAAGTGTTGATTTTGAATAATAGTTCAAAATGATGTTTGTGGAAGGTGTTTTTGAAAGTGATTTTGAAAAGTGTTTTTGTAATAATTCTCGTTTCTATAAGAATGCGTACAAAGTGTTTTAACTTTTGGAAATGTTTCAAAGGAAAGTATTGGTGTATAAAATGTTTTTGTTGTGAGCAAGCGAGCAAC
The DNA here is from genome assembly GCA_948472305.1 of Vicia faba. Lineage (NCBI taxonomy): Eukaryota > Viridiplantae > Streptophyta > Magnoliopsida > Fabales > Fabaceae > Vicia > Vicia faba. The sequence goes on from OX451738.1 coordinate 497,464,754, forward strand.
TAGGAGCATCCTACCTACTCAAAAGGTCTAACATTATTTTCCTCCTCCTTTACATGTTGCTATCTTACCATTGATTTGGTAAGAAGCCTCATCGTTGGATGTGAAGGGACGGGTGTGGGACGTTTGTATAGTCATAGAAGGAAACATATGGGACGTTTTTAGCAATGTCGTTTAGGGACTAGATTGTTTACCGAAGGCAACATTAAGGGTCATCGAGGGACTACGATCTTTTATCAAGGGTCTTTGCTAAAACGCCCATATTTGAGGGACATGACTATTTTTCGAGACAACAAGTGAGATTACCCTAGAGGTGCATGTGTGTGAATGGTGTGTTTTATTGCATGCATTTTGTCTTGAATTAGGGTTTTCTAGGCATTGGTTTTAATTTTGCCATACACATCCTAATTACTAACATTTATATGAAAGCGGTAAATTGCGGAAAGTAAATTTACTATGCTATTACATCACTTGGGGATGGGGATACAAATATACAAATAGGGATTGCAAGAAATTAAATCCTAATTAATTATTGCAACCATATTGAATGTGAATAAAATGCAAGAAAAAGAAAATGAAATTTGTTTTGATTTTGTTAAAAAAAGGTTTTGATTAATTAAAATAATTATGAAAATAAAATATTTTTTGTAATATTTATATATTCATAAAATAAAACTTGTGAATAAATAGTGTGTAAAATATCAACTCAAAAGGAGTTGTTTCGATTGGTTGGAAAAATGTTTGATGTTTGTTAAAAAAGAAAAGGAAACAAACAAAGGATAAAAATGGTTCTGGTCCTTCCAGGGTTTGAACCCAGGACCCTATTCAAAAATTTCTTTTGCGCGCGCTGTTTGTACCTCTGGGGTGGTCTGTTTTATCCGTCGGTGGTACAACTTGAACTAAAAATAAAATGAACTCAGGGCTTCATTTCATTCCTTCGAGCAAAGTGTGATACGGTGGCAGAACCGGCTGTTATAATGGTTTGTGTTTTGCGTTTTTTGTTTGCAAAATGTCGCGGTAAGCAAGAGTCACCACCGACTTTTATTTCATCTGACTAAGGAAAAGGAAAAAGAACAGAAAAAAACCTTTTTCGAGAATATTTCTGAGTACGGGGGGGTAGATTATAGAAAGGGAAGGTGTTATCACCCTTTCTATCCATGGTTTTCCATGGGCTCTTAGGTACTTGCTCATTTTAAAAATTGCTTGTGTGTGTGCTTGTTTTGAAAAAAATGTTTACATCGTGATAACCCTTGTATCAGTCCTCAAGGATGTGACGAAGTTGTTTTGAAAATTATTTTGAAAAAAAGTGTTTATGTGAAAAGTTTATTTGTTTGAGCAAGTACTTAACGGTTTTCTACCTACTCGAAAAAAGTTTGTTCACTTTCCTTTTGACAGTGTTATCCCATTATTAAGGAATAGGTAGCATCGTCGTTGGAGTTTTAAGGGACGTTCGAAGGGACAGATAGGGTCACAAAAGCAATGTTAGGAGGTGTTAGTAATCATCCTAAAACCTTAAATATCTTTTCTGAGGAGACATCAGAATGGGTCATTTTTAGATCTTTTGGGGCTAGAGGACGACCACTAACAAACCCTATATGTCATGACCGTTTAATCAAAGGCAACCGAAGTGGAGTAAACCCTAGGAGTGAGCATGTGCGAGTGAGCTTTTTCAGTTGATTTGTATTTGCATATTTAGGGTTTTCTACCGTTTTAATTTTCAAATATTATTGCCATACAATCCTATTAGCATACATCTAACAGTTTATAATTGCGGAAATTAAAGTGCGGAAATACAAATCCTAACTATTACATGGCTTTCGCAGATACAGAATTATTTTGACTGAAAATAAAATGCGGAATTAAAACCTAATTAAAGCTATTACAACCTCGGAGCAATTACAAAAATAATTCAAAAAAGTAATTGAAATACGTGCGACGAATTAAATGCGAGGACGATTAGAAAACCTAAAAAATCTAATTTGCGAAAAAGTATTTAAGTTATTTTTGAAGAAAAAATTAATTATATACAAAAATTAAACCCTAATTTCTAATTGATTTTAATTATAAAAAGGAGTTAAATTAACCTAATTTTAATTTAATTAATTAATTAAAGAAAATAAATATTTTATGAAGAAAAAAAATGAGATCCCTTAGAACCTGGTTACTATATTTAGGACAGGTTGAGCCAACCAAACTTCAAGAGGGTATCACCTTAAAATCCATGCAAGCCTTAAACCTAAGGTCTCTGTGAGATTTGCTTGTGTCTGCTATATCTGAGAATAATCATGACATCATAACATAGCATGTCATACTAACCATTTCAAGGATCCTTAGGGTTTATTTTTGTCTTGTTTTGTAGGACATGGCTCTCGCCCGCATATTCACTATCTAAGTCAGTCTGGTAAAAGTACCTCCTCAGCTTAAGGATTTGGTATCAAGGGTTCCCTAAAGCTCTCCATTCACTGAAAGACATGGACGACTTCTCAGCTTGGTCACCTCAAACCCTGATGAAGAAATTTTAAAAGTGCTTTTTCAATTCTTTGACCCTCTACATCACTGCTTCACTTTTCCGGATTACCAGTTAGTGCCTACTATGGAGGATTTTTCTCTGTTGTTGGGGGTGTCTATCCTTAATGAGGTACCTTTCAATGGTATGGAAAGATAACCTAAACCTGAAGATATTGCCAAAGCTCTGTCCTTACAACGGTCTGACGTAGTAGCAAATTGGTAAACCGGGAGAGGTGTCAGGTTTTTTTTGGCTAGGTTCTTGTTCGAGAAAGCTCATCATTTTTGGTATACCTTAGACTTACAAGCTTTTGAAGAGGTGTTAGCCCTTCTCATCTATGGGTTGGTAATGTTTCCTAATCCGGACCAGCTCATAGACGTGAATGCGATCAAGGTTTTCCTGTCACGCAATCCAGTACCTACTCTACTTGGAGATATCCTACATTTGTTGCATATTCGCACTATAAAGAGGAGAGGAACCCTTCTGTGTTGCACACCTCTTTTGGCTAGGTGGTTTATTTCGCACCTACCTCGATCGTCTTGAAGAATGAACAGGGTTTGAGATGGTCTCATAGGTTAATGACTCTTAGACATTCAGGAATTCATTGGTGTCCCCGATCCTCGAAGAATGTTATCATCATTGATCGATGTGGAGAATTCCCTAATGTCCCTCTTTTAGGCATTAGGGGAGGAATCACTTACAATCCTTATTTGGCACTGCGACAATTTGGATATGAGAGAAGGGATGGTCCCCATGATACACTTATCCAAGGAATCATCTTCGACTACGAGAATGATGCCCAAGATTACCGCAAAAGGTTCATGCGAGCTGGGGGCATGGTACATAGAGTTGATAGCAAGACACTGGGGCACAAGAATTCCATCCCTCTTGAGTCTTATCTCAAATGGGTACGAGCTCGTGCTCAAAGTCTTATGATGCCTTACCTCTCTATTCTCCCAGTTATCATAGAGCCTGTTATGGAAGGAGATGTCTCATACATTATCCTTCATCCTAACATGCCCACCTCTCTCGAAGACGTGCAAAGGGATTGGATACATCTTAAGGAAGAGCGAGACACTTTTGAGGCCCAATTCTACGCCAGCAAGAAGAAGGTTCTGGAACTCACCAAGCAGCTTCATGAGGAGCGGAGTCTGAACGCCTACATCGCACCAAAGAGGATGCATTCAACTTTTTTGTCTTAAAGTTTTGTATTTTTATTTCTTTGTAAGCCCAAAGAGGCATGATGTACTCAAACTTTGATTTATTAATATAACGTGTGTTCCTTTTTGTCTAAAGCAAATTTAAATCTCTAATTTCCTTGAAATCATTGCATATGCATCTTCATTCATCATAACACAAACAGGTTTCTTACAGCAGGTCTCCTTATCTTTCTACTGTTTATTTAAGTAAGATGGATCTTGAGCAGACAGTAAAAGATCTCCAGGTGCAGAATGCTCAGTTTTAACAAATGTTCTTGACTTTGGAAAAAGGTAAAGAGGATTTGAAAACTTTGCTGATCAAAGAAAAGAAGAAGAAAACAAAGAAATCCACTGGTGTTTTGAACTTGGGAAGAAGGTTCCAAGGGGCAGCCAGACGGACTCTAGACTTCGCAACATCGTCGGGTGAAAAGGATAATCAAGAAAGAGAAGACAAGGAGGTGACTGAACATCTAGAATGAAGGCTCTCATCCTTAAAACCTCAGAAGATTGGTATACTCCTGATTTCTGACCGTTAACAGCATGAAGATTCTCATCACCTCAGAAGATTGGTACACTCCCAATTTCTGACCCCAACAGAATGAAGATTCTCATTCTCAAAGTGGCATATAACCTGAGTTCTCAATTCCCCAAACAGAGTTTAACTTCAGGATCCTCAACAGAACAAGAGCTTTCTCAAAGCTGATTTCCCCAGCTAGAGAGCCTTCCGGAACTTAATTCCCCTCAGAGCCAAGTTTCAAAATCCCCAGCGGAGCTAAAACTTCCAACTATCAATCCCCAAGCAGAATGAAGACTCTCATTCTCAGTTCCTCACAGGATATTCGAATATTCTCCAGTGAAGATCTCCTCAAGACAGGAATCCCCAGTATATTGGCATACAACCCAAGCTCTTGATTCTCCAGCAGTAGTCAACAAGGATGTCTCATCTTCAGCAATCAAGAGATTCTTGCAATCCCCTGCAGCAGTCAAGGAATTACTTTCCTCGGCGACAATCAAGATTCTTTTATCTCCTGCCATCTAGGATTCATCTATCCTCAGCAAGACAGCTCATCAGCTTACATGCGCATTCATCACATTCATATCATAAACATTGATATAACATACATTGCATCATGCATCATGACATTGAATACAACTAACTCTTTACCTTTTCAGGAAAGATCAGTCGACAGACAAAGACCATCATCTTCTGAGAGTCTTTCTAGAAATAGTTCAGATGTGACCCAGACATGGCGTCATTCTGATACTTATTCCAGATTCATCCAGATGCAGTTTTACTTAGACTCATCATCAGGAAACCCTACACCGGTTCCTTCTCCACTTCTCAAGTTCTGAAAACAGTTTACGGATTCTTCCCAACAACGGATGTTAATCTATCGCTTGTTCAGACTCAACTTTTTAAAATAGTTTACAGACGCTTCCCAACAACGGATGCTGCTCTATTGCTTATTCAACTTCAACACTTCTGAAAACAGTTCACGGGTTCTCCAGTAACGGATGTTAACCTATCGCTTGTTTAGATTCTTCTCAACTTTTGAAAACAGTTTACGGACGCTTCCCAACAACGGATGCTGCTCTATTGCTTATTCAACTTCAAGACCTCTGAAAACAGTTTACGGATTCTTCCAAACAACGGATGTTAATCTATCGCTTGTTCAGATTCTTCAACTTTTGAAAACATTTTACGGACGCTTCCCAACAACGGATGCTGCTCTATTGCTTATTCAACTTCAAGACCTCTGAAAACAATTTACGGATTCTTCCCAACAACGGATGATAATCTATCACTTGTTCAGATTCTTTAACTTTTGAAAACAGTTTACGGACGCTTCCCAACAATGGATGCTGCTCTATTGCTTATTCAACTTCAAGACCTCTGAAAACAGTTTACGGATTCTTCCCAACAACGGATGTTAATCTATCACTTGTTCAGATTCTTCAACTTTTGAAAACAGTTTACGGACGCTTCCCAATAACGGATGCTGCTCTATTGCTTATTCAACTTCAAGACCTCTGAAAATAGTTTACGGATTCTTCCCAACAACGGATGATAATCTATCGCTTGTTCAGATTCTTCAACTTTTGAAAATAGTATACGGACGCTTCCCAACAACGGATGTTGCTCTATTGCTTATTCAACTTCAAGACCTCTGAAAACAGTTTACGGATTCTTCCTAACAACGGATGTTAATCTATCGCTTGTTCAGATTCTTCAACTTTTGAAAACAGTTTACGGATGCTTCCCAACAACGGATGATGCTCTATTGCTTATTCAACTTCAAGACCTCTGAAAAAAGTTTACGGATTCTTCCCAACAATGGATGTTAATCTATCGCTTGTTCAGATTCTTCAACTTTTGAAAACAGTTTACGGACGCTTACCAACAACAGATGCTGCTCTATTGCTTATTCAACTTCAAGACTTCTGAAAACAGTTCACGGGTTCTCCCAAACACGGATGTTAACCTATCGCTTGTTCAGATTCTTCCACCTCTGAAAACAGTTTACGGGTTCTCCAGACACGGATGTTAATCTATCGCTTGTTCAGATACTTCAACTCCTTAAAACAGTTTACGGATTCTCCAAACATGGATGTCAATCTATTGCTTGTTCAGACCCCCAGTTCAGAGATGTTCCAAAAACATGGATACCTTTCTGATACTCGTCCACTCACCAACGACATACAATTCAACAAACATTTCCAGATGGCATCTTTAAGCCCATCCTCCTACCAGCAATTTCCAGATGGCATCTCTAAGCCCATCCCCCGACAAGATTCTGTCACATCCCTAGATGGCATCTCTAAGCCCATCACCAAATGGCATCTTTAAGCCCATTCCCTCTACCATCACATCACCGAGTGCAAATTTTTTTGGGCACTCTAGTGTCCAATCTCCTTTTACCCTCGAGTCGCGAAAGGCAAACTTGCCAATCTAACTCTTCAGGTTCAAGAAGATTGAACAGGGGCAACTGTTGTACCCCAAAATTTGCCCTCCTCTTTTTCCACAAGAAATCACAACTTCGGACTTTTCCTGATTTTTCAGATTGGCGTAAGAATCAGTCAAACAGACTTTTTCTTATCAGTCTATCCAATTTAGGGTTTTCATGGACTTTTGATACAGTTCAAGCAAATTATTAGGGTTTGGTTGAGTTTGGCTCAGGGTTTGATCAGGCAGGCGCTTCTGTGAAAATTAAAACAAGAATCAGGGTTTTATGCGCATATTTCTCAGAAAGAATTAATTTTATCAGTGTTTTTCAATTTACTCTGGGATATGAGCTGAGGCATTCGGATTGAGAACTTGCAGGGTTTGATTTAATCAGTAAGGAGATAAGCATGTGGATGTTTGTTCGATTAACTGTGCATTGCTGGGACGCCGGGCTTATTGATTGCAAGACGACAGTGTTTATTAATTGTTTATTTATTCTAAGTTAGAATAGTTGGGATTTACTTCCAGTTATTTTAATTTCAGAAACTTAAATAATTAAATGGACAGTGAATTGAAAAAAAAGAATTAACTGACAAAGAAGGATTTTTATTCACCTTTAATTGTTTGTTACAAATTATTATTTGAACAACTGTAAATTTATTTACATTTTTGTTTACAATAATAATATTACAAATGATTAAAGTAAAATAAATTTGCATCCTAATTTTTCTAAATCTTCATCCTCTATTGCTGCTCCCCATTGCTCAAATGATTTTCATCTGCAACAAAGAAAAGAAAAGAAGTCAAATGCAGATGAAATAAAAAAAAACAGACAGTTAATTTAGAGTTCATCATTAAAAGTAACTGGCCGGAATCAGTTTATTCACCCTCTCTGCAAATCACAAGAAACTCTTGGTTCACAAAGAGGGATAGAAATATGCTTGCAAAAAAATATGAAATGCACAAAGCTACAATTGCACAAATTCAAAATATCAAACAGGCTGCATAATTCCAAAAATCCAAACCCAAGTCCAAAAGGCAAACTGAATTGAACAACCAAGTGAATAAACAAAACAAGTTGCCCAAGTCACAGTTTCAAACTAATCAAACTGTCAAAGAAACTAAGCCAAGTTATAGTTTCAAACTAAGCAAACCGAATGTCAAACAAACTGTCCACAAACTGTCCAAAGGCTATCCAAAAAGCTGTCAACAAAGTACACAAGATATGCAGGAAATCTGGAAAGTATGCAGAGGAAAGACTAATATACAAGCAATATTCAAATTTTACATCATTTCAAGGCCAACACTTTTTCAGAGAGAAAGTACAGATAAGCAATAAAAAATGCTTTTAAATCTGTAGAGAGAGAGAGAGTAGAAGTTGAGAGGATTACAGACTTAGGCAAAAGATATAAAACAAACATATCTTAACACAGTAAGGAGGAGGCAGAACCACATAACAAAAACAACACAAAAAGCTTGTAAACTCTAACAAGCCTTCACCTGCATAAACCTAGAACCACATAACAGATATAACACCAAACTGTGTCAAACATCAAATCTGCCTCAAAAAACCTGTTACATAACACAAACCCTCAAAACTGTCTAGCAAGCATATCAAGCCTCAACCTGCATAACCAGTCTGAAGCCTAAAACTTCAAGCCTCTAAACAGCAAGCCAAAGCTTCCTTTAAACCTGTTACAACCAGTACATCAAACCAGAAAAAAAGGGCTTGCCTCCAAAACAAGCCCTCAAGCCTTAACCTGCTTCAAACAAGCCAAAGCCAAACCTGTTTTAACTCAGCATCAAAAAGCCCAAAGCAAACATAGCATATCACAATAAAGCCTGTCAGCATCAAGCATTTTCAAAGCCCTGCATAGCATATCACAATAAAGCCTGTAAACATCAAGCATTTTCAAAGCCCTGCATAGCCTAAAGGACAAGCCTTGAAACTTGTATTTTCTCTAAGCAAACACAAACTTGTGTCCAACCTGCTTCACTCAACCATCATCCAAATAACCAATACAAAGCTCTCAGAACCAAAAAAGGGTTCATCATTGAGCAAGTCAACATTCCAACGAAAACAATATTCAGAAGCCATAACCAACAAACCCTCAAAGCAACCTCATCACAGGGTCCAGCAACAAGCAATCACAGGGTCCAACAGCCAGTATTCAGAAGCAAGAATATTATCAAATAATCATACAGAAGCAAGCAGAAGAAGAGGAAAAGAAGTGATTAAACTAGGGCTTTCAGAAAAACATCATCATAAAACCACAGAGGGTACTAGACAAACCAGGGAAGGCCACAAAGCTCACAGCATCACGCGTACTCCCTCGCCTCTGGCCGTCCTAGGGCGCCTCAATTCCACCTCTCCTCCGTCTCCCAAAGCCAACAAAGGTAGAAAACTCTTCCTTTTCTTTTCACGCCTCACACAGTAATAAAAATCAAAGATTAGAAATTACCAAAGGTTAAAAAACATGTGAAATTGGAAACCCTAAGGCGTAAGACGAACAGAAACAGAAATCAAACCTTACAACATCACTGCTTGAGTAATCCATGGAGGGAAGAGGAAACGGTGGAGGTGGTACCCTGGTGGCCACAGGCGGAGGCGTTCAGAAAGCTTGAAGGGACGAAGAGGAGAAGAAGATGAACGGCGCCGCTCTAGCCTCTGAACCCTAATTCCAAATGAAACAAACTTTATGAAACCCTAAACAAATTTGTGAAACCCACCTTGGGTCGGTTCGCCCCATCAAATGCCTTAAGCCCATTTCAGGCGCACCCCCTTTCTTTTTCTTTCTTTCTTTTAATCCTGACTAATTGTTTGGGCCCAACTTTCCCCCTTTAGCCCATTTTAACTCCCTTTTTTAACTAATACTCTCTTTTTATCACATTACATCTTTCTTTGTTAAATAAATATACTAAATTTTTTTACATTAAATCTTATTAACAATACCTTTTTTATTACACTCAAAATATGTGGATATTAGATTTCATTTGGTTTAAACATTTTTTTTATATTAAAACCTTTTTTGTGGTTTGCATAAAAAATATTAACTAAATGCATAAATATTAATTTTCTTAAATTTAAACAATTTTCTTTTCTTTTCTTTAAAACCCTCTTGTACATAAAAACATTAATACATAAAAATAGAATTTCTCAAGCATTTTCTTTTCTTTTATTAAATCTTTTGTTTGTACATAATCAACAAAAGCATAAAAATAAATAACAATACTTAATAAATACTTAAATTTGCATTAATTTAAACATCTTTCTCACTTGTAAATAATCATATGCACTTACACCAATACATTTGCTTATCTTTTATTCTTATACATTGATATATATATATTACATTTGAGAATGCGATTCGATTTGGTTGTAAATATATTTGGACACTACTCTCCTAACAAGTCTCATCCCCATTTGTAAATATTTGTACCCCCACTCCCGGATACTTATTTGTAATAGCTTAGACTTTAAATTCCCGCAATTTATCGCTTTCATATACTGTATAGTAATTAGGGTTTGTATGCGAAGATTCAAAATCAACCGCTAGATAACCTAATACAAATACAAATGCATGACAATCAATACACAATTCACACTTGCACCCCTAGGGTAATCCCGCTTGTTGCCTTCCAAAATGGGCCATGCTTGCATGTTGAGTTTCTTTGGTAAAACAAAACAAACAAAATGATCATAGTCCCTCGATGACGCTTTCGAAAGTTGCCTAAACAAAATGATCATAATCCCTTCAAGCAAAATTGCCAAAGACACTTGGCACCATTGCATTCATGGTCTAAACAATGACCCGCGCCTATCCCGTTAACATCCTAACACAAGATTGTCCACCAAATACAATGGTGGAACAATACTGTTAAAAGGGTTAAAACATGAGAAAAATCTTTTGAGTAAATTTAGGGGTAGACAACTCTTAGTTACTTGATCAAACTTGCAAAACACACTTGCCTACTTTTCAAAACCCACTCCACAACACAATTTTCAAAACAACTTCCAAAAACATCGAAACATCTTTTCGAAAAGACACACACCTTTGTAAAACATTCGAGTAAAGAATTGTTACAACGGTTTCCTAGACAAGGCATCTTTTTCAAAACATTTTCAAACACACACACCACCATTTCAAGCAATTGAAAATCAAAGGCAAGTGATCTAAAACAAGTAACTAAGAGCCCATGGATAACCATGGATGAAAAGGGTGCTAATACCTTCCCTTTTCATAATCTACCCCCCGAACCCACGAAACATCTCAAAAGGTTTTTTCTGTGCTTTTTAACCTTTCCTTTAGGATAAAATAAAAAGTCAGTGGCGACTCTTGCTAAATCGAACAAGTGCGAATACAAACGCAAAACCTCAAGTCAGTTCTCCCACCGTATCACAACAGGGAAGTGGACATCCCCATTAAAGTTGGAACTCAGACCTTTGATTCAACTTTCTATGTAATGGACATTCGCCCTGCCTATTCCTGTTTATTGGGCCGACCTTGGATTCATAACACTGGTGTTGTCACCTCTACATTACATCATATGCTGAAATACCCAACCAAGGGAAAAATCATCACTGTCCATGGAGAGGGGGAATATATGGTCAGTCACTTAAACTCCTTCAGATATGTGGAAATGGACGGTGAATTCATCGAAACTCTGTGTCAGCATTTCGAGGAGGTCCCACAAATAGTTGCAGCAACCAAGACTTCCTCCAAAGTTCCAAAGATTACCAGACCTCCGCTAAAGATGGCTTCTCTGAATGATGCCAAGGCAGTAGTCGAAGAAGGTGGGTTTACTATTTGGGGCCAACTCCCAGATATTCCCTACAAGTCTGACAAATTTGGTTTGAGTTTTACTTCAGGAGCCCAGAAATCCATTTGTCGTGCTCGTGCCGAGGGACCACCTTTGCGGATCAGCAACCATGGAGTCAACACAGTGGAGGATAATAATGACAGTTATGACCTGGAAGATTGGATTTTCCCAACTATCAACGGAGGACTCAACAACTGGGAAGCCAAAGAATTTGTCCCTGTTACTTTTATCCAACAGTAATTGTCTTTATATTTTTGTCGGACTTGTAATAATTAAATAATTCAGACTTTTAAAACCTTGTGTCTTACCCGAGGCACAACGGTCCATTTGTAAGGGTTGTTACTTCATTTTCATATGTCATCAATGAGTCATGGATGTTTTTGCATGCAAATTTTACGCTCTTTATTTTTCTTTTTCTACATTTTTATTCTTTCAGAGATAGTTATGCTCTTACACACACTCACATATCAAAATGCAGATCCACATCCACTCAGGATCCCATGGGTAACGATTCTATTATGGCCTATGATGACTTTGAAAATAGAATCTATCAAGCTGATGACGAAGGTGAGGAAGATTGTGAAGTGCCAGGGGAACTAGCCCAGTTACTACAATAGGAAGAAAGGACCATACAGCCCCACAAAGAACCAGTGGACACAGTTAACTTAGGTACTGAAGAGGACAAGAAAGAAGTCAAGGTAGGTGCCAATCTGGAACCTAGTGTCAAGAAGTGCTTAACTCAGTTACTACATGACTATGTTGAAGTATTTTCCTGGTCATACGAAGACATGTCAGGACTTGACACTGATATCGTGGTCTATCGTCTACCGACAAAAGAAGATTGTCCTCCGGTAAAACAAAAAGTCCGTCGCATGCGGCCAGACATGTCAGAGAAGATCAAGATTGAAGTCCTGAAGCAATTCAACACCGGATTATTAGCCGTCACCTCCTATCCACAGTGGGTCTCCAATGTTGTTCCAGTGCCTAAAAAGGACGGTAAAGTACGCATGTGTGTGGATTAGAGACTTGAATAGGGCAAGCCCCAAGGATGACTTCCCACTTCCCCACATTAATATTCTGGTTGACAACACCACGTAGCATAAAGCATTTTCCTTTATGGATGGTTTCTCAGGCTACAATCAAATCAAAATGGCACCTGAGGACATGGAGAAAACGACTTTCGTCATACAGTAGGGCACGTTCTGTTACAAGGTTATGCCATTCGGGTTGAAAAACGCTGGGGAAACTTATCAGCACGCCATGGTAGCTCTATTTCACGATATGATCCATCACGAAATAGAGGTCTACGTGGATGACATGATAGCCAGATCTCAAACTGAAGAGGAACATCTTGACGATTTGCAGAAACAGTTTCAAAGGCTAAAGAAATACAAGCTAAGGTTGAACCCGAATAAATGCACATTTGGAGTGAGGTTCGGTAAACTCCTAGGCTTCATCGTCAGCGGTAAAGGTATTAAAGTGGACCCTGCAAAGGTAAAAGCAATACAAGAAATGCCTGCTCCTCGCACCGAGAGAGAAGTCAGAGGATTCTTAGGATGGCTAAACTACATCGCCAGATTCATTTCTCACCTAACCACTACTTGTGAACCAATCTTCAAATTACTGAAGAAAGATCAAGTAGTCAGATGGAATGATGAATACCGAGCTGCCTTCGACAAGATCAGAGAGTACCTTCAAGAGCCTCCCGTTTTGATGCCTCCAGTCGAGGGAAGACCTTTAATCATGTATCTAACTGTCTTAGAAAATTCAATGGGGTGTGTGTTGGGGCAGCATGACGAGTCTGGCCGAAAAGAGCATGTTATTTACTACCTGAGAAAAAAGTTTACTGACTGTGAAACCAGAAATTCACTGCTCGAGAAAACTTGATGCGCTATGGCATGGGCTGCTCGCCGGCTAAGACAGTATATGCTGACCCATAGTACCTTATTGATATCCAAGACGGATCTAATTAAATACATATTCGAGAAGCCTGCCCTCTCGAGAAGAATAGCAAGATGGCAGATGATCCTGACTGAATACGACATTCAATACACTACCCAAAAAGCAATAAAGGGTAGTGTGCTAGCCGATCACCTTGCTCATCAGGCTGTGGATGACTACCAGTTCATGAAATTCGAGTTCCCAGATGAAGATATCATGATGGTAAACAATTGTGAAGAACTCAGACCATATGACGGACCTGAGCAAGGATCCCTATGGACCTTGGTTTTTGATGGAGCCTCCAACACACTCGGCAATGCCATAGGTGCTATAATCATATCCCATGAAGGATGTCATACTCCCTTCACTGTAAGACTTTGTTTCAATTGTACCAATAATATGGAGGAATACGAAGCGTGTATTTTGGGTCTCAAAGTTACCATAGATTTGGGAATCAAATCCTTAAGTGTATTTGGAGATTCAACCCTAGTCATTAGTCAGATCAAAGGAGAATGGGACACGAAGCACCCTAGTCTCATCCCCTACAAAGAACATGTGTTGACATTAATCCCACATTTTGAGGAAATTACCTTTGAGCATTTTCCACGAGAGGAAAATCAACTGGCGGACGCGCTAGCCACTATGTCATCCATGTTTAAACTCAAATGGGGTAACGAGGCTCCCTAGATCACCATTGAGCGGGTGGATGAACCAGCTTACTGTCACGAGATCGATACTGAAAAAGTAGTAGACAAGCCTTGGTTCCATGAAGTTAAGAGGTATCTCGAGGCCCAAGAGTATTTGGAGGGAGCTTCAGTCAATGATAAGAAGTTCTTGAGGAGATTCTCTGTTAAGTTCTTCCTCAGTAATGGCATCCTTTACAAGCACAACCGCGACTCTACTTTGCTTCTTTGCATAGATAAGGTTGAGGAAGACAAGATCATGCTTGATCTACATGAAGTCACTTTTGGCACCCATTCCAGTGGGCACACGATGGCTAAAAAGATCCTACGGGCAGGGTACTACTAGTCTACCATGGAAGCAGATTGCCATCAGCATTCACGAACCTGTCACAAGTGTCAGATCTATGCTGACAAAGTGCATGTACCTCCAGTGCCTCTAAACGTCCTGACTGCTCCCTGGGCATTCGCGATGTGAGGCATCGACATGATTGGAGAAGTCAAACCTAAAGCTTCTAATGGACACCGCTTCATCTTGGTGGCCATTGACTATTTCACAAAGTGGGTTGAGGCAACTTCTTTCGCTTCTGTTACCAAGAATGTTGTGGCACGATTCATTAAACAGAATCTCATTTGTCGGTACGGTATCCCGGAGAGAATCATCATAGACAATGGTATGAATCTCAACAATACTATGATCAATTCACTATGCGTGCAATTCAAGATCCAGCACCATAATTCTTCTCCTTACCGGTCAAAGATGAATGGCGCTGTCGAAGCCGCAAATAAGAATATTAAGAAGATCATACAAAAAATGACAGTGACCTATAAGGACTGGCATGAGATGTTACCGTTTGCTCTCCATGGTTACCGTACCATGGCGCGAACGTCAACAGGGGAAACTCCCTTCTCCTTGGTATACGGCATGGAAGCGGTTCTACCAATTGAAGTCCAAATACCTTCTCTGAGAATCATAAAGGATGCAGGGCTGAATGAAGATGAATGGATTCAAAATCGACTTGACCAATTGAACTTGATTGATGAGAAGAGGCTTACGGCTGTCTGTCATGTTCAGATGTACCAAAAATGTATGATTAAAGCTTTTAACAAGAAGGTCAGGCGTCGGGTATATCGGGTTAGTGATTTGGTAATCAAGCGTATCATATTGCCACAAGGTGATCCCAGGGGAAAATGGACTCCTACATACGAAGGACCATTTGTGATCAAAAGCATATTCTCTGGTGGAGAAATGATCTTAACCACTATGTATGGTGACGACCTTCCGCACCCTGTGAATGCGGACATAGTTAAAAGATACTACGCATGAATAAAGACTCGCTATGTCGATTGGCCTATGAAAAAATTAGGGAATCCCGGCGAACCAAAAAGGTTCAGGAAAAAATTAGGGATAAAATACAAAAAAATTTGTACACCCGGCAAGCTGAAAACTTGAAAGGGCGGCTTGGGTAAAAAAGGGTATCCCGGTGGACTGAAAACCCGAAAGGGCGGTCCAGGCAAAAGTTAGGGAATCAAAGTGTATGACTATGTCCCGTTGGATCATCTTACAGGAAACCTTTAGCATCGACTGAAAAACTCGAACAGTTCTAATCAATCTAATCCTCTTCGGACAAAGCAGCAAGTGGACGAGACGTTCGGAGACACGAAGGCTATAGTAGAATAGGAACCCCATGGGATTATTTCACATAGCTATCTTTTCTTTGTTTCAATTTTCATTTTCTACGACGACATTCTCTTACTAGAATGTTCGTCCCGTTGTACAAAAAATACTTATTCAAGTTAATACAAAGATATTCCTTTGAAAGTGCAAAACTATATGTTTTTCTTTTATTTCTGTGTTTTGTTTGCAAAAACGTCCAATGATTATTTTTGAACATATGTGTTGTAGAACCGACTGTTCTGTGATAACTTGGATTTTCAGGCTTTCAAAGATATTTTGGCCCTCCTCATCTACGGCTTGGTTCTTTTCCCGAATCCAGATTCCTTCATAGATGTGAATACGGTCAAGATCTTCTTGTCTCGTAATCTTGTACCTACTCTTCTGGGTGATATTCTGCATGCTCTCTATACCCGTACTGTGCGAAGAAGGGGGACTCTCATGTGTTTCACACCGCTGCTGGCGAGGTGGTTTATTTCGCACCTCCCCAAGTCTGTATTGAAGAATGAATAAGGGTTAGGTTGGGCTTACAGGATAATGTCCCTTGCCCATACGGACATTCTTTGGAGTTCTAAGGACATGGAAAGAGTAGTTGTCATTGATCGATGTGGGGAATACCCTAATGTCCCATTGCTTGGAATTAGAGGGGGAATAACTTACAGTCCCTGCTTGGCTTTACGACAGTTTATCCACGCTCGGAGAGATGGTCCTCATGAGCTGCTTCTTACAGACATTGTCTTTGACTACAAGGTGGACATGGATGAGCATCGCCGAAGGTTTATACGAGCCTGGGGCAGTATGAACAGGTCTGACCCTCACGAGCTAGGACCGAAGACTTCTCTCCCGATGCAACCTTATCTCCATTGGGTTCGAGCCCGTGCTTAAAAGCTGGGGATGCTTTATGAAGTTGTTTTGTCGGTGATTGTGGAGCATACTAATGAAGAAGGTGTTCCTTATACAGTCTTCTATCCTTATATGCCTACTGATCTTGGGGCATTGAAGTGATCTTGGATCCAGTTAAAGGAAGAAAGGGATACCTACTGGGAGAAGTATCATGAGCAAGAGAGGAAGATCTTGAAGCTCACGAGGCAGCTTGAGAATGAAAGGACAATCAATGATTATGTCAGCACGAATGGAAAACGACCATGGGATTTTTTATGTCTTTTATTATTTCTAGTTTAGATTTGCTTTTCACTTTATTTCTTTTGTAACGCCTTGAAGGCATTGTTAAACATTGTTACCAGTTTAATCTAATAAAGCGTGTTTTATTTTGATTTACAAATTTGAATCTCCCAAAGTCTTTGAAATCATTTCATACACATTCCATTAGCATGCACCTCATTACAGGTACCATTACAGGTTTCTTATCTTCTTCGCTATTTATTTCAGCATAGAATGTCTTCTGAAACGCCTACCGATCAAGCCATTAAAGCTCTTCAAGCACAAAATGCTCAATTCCAGGAAATGTTCTTGAAATTGGCTAAAGGACAATAGGATTTTAAGACTCTCATCCTGAAGGAGAAAAATAAGAAGAAGAAGAAGGCGATTCTGCTGAATATGGGTCACAGATTTGGGAATAGGTTGCGACAGGAAGCTGATCTGTCTCATTCATCTGGAGGAGGAGAGAACCAAGAGGAAGGAAAGGGTCCTAGCCCTGCGGTCTCTGATAATGACACTGATTTTGATGATGAACAGTACCCTCCTGTTGAGGATAGGTACAAATAACTTGAAGACCGCCTGAGTGCTATGGAGATTTAGAAGGTTCCCGGTTTGGACTTCAGAGATTTGGGACTAGCATCAGGGGTGGTGATCCCTCACAACTTTAAAGCTCCGGTTTTTGCTAGGTATGATGGAGTGTCCTGTCCAAAACTCCATCTCCGCTCATACGTCAGAAAGATCCAACCCTACACTTTTGATAGGAATATGTGGGTCCATTTTTTTCAAGATAGTCTGTCAGGGACTCAGCTTGAGTGGTTTTATCAATTGGAAGGAGCTAATGTCCGCAACTGGGAAGACCTTGCTGCTGCTTTCTACAAGCAGTACAAGTATAATGTCGGCCTTGCTCCCACTTGTACTTAGCTTCAGAGTATGTCCATGGGTGCAAGCGAAGGTTTTAAGGACTATGATCAGAAGTGGAGAGATATGGCTGGAAGAGTCCAACCCCCTCTGTCTGATAGGGAGTTGGTTGATATGTTTTTGGGGACCTTGTCTGGTCCATTCTTTAATCATCTAATCGGTAGTTCATCATTTGGGTTTACTGAATAGATTATGACTGGGGAGAGAGTAGAAGTTGGTATCAGAAGTGGCAAGATACAGAAAGGTGTTTCATCAAGTACAGAAAAGAAGCCTTTTAGGAAAGAAGTTAGTGCAGTTTATGGCTCGAGGAGCCAAAACCGACCTGAGCGCCGCCAAACAGTGAATGCGGTGGTAATATCAAGACCTACAGTTGCCCCGCAATGCAACAATCAGCAATGAATGGAGAGGCCGCAAAGACTGTACACTCGGCTTAATATGACCTTGTCACAAATTCTACCACAATTGTTGAAGAACAACCTGGTAACTCTGAGAGAAGCCCCGAAGAATCTCAGCACCACCTCTCCATTGTATAATCCGAACGCCCGCTGTGCCTATCACTCTGATAGCCCGGGTCATGATACGAATAACTGTTGGGCTTTGAAGAATAAGGTGCGGGATTTGATTGAAGCTAAAGAGATTGAGTTTGACGCTCCAGAGAAACCTAACGTCATAACTGCTCTTATGCCCAAACATGGTAATGGAGTGAATTTTGTGGATGATGATTCATTTATGACATCCGTGGAAGATATTTCTACTCCGTTGATGACAGTAAAGAAGAATATATTGTTGGCCGATTTATTTCCGGGCTGTGGTGAAGGTTGCCATCTATGTTCCATCCTGCCTGTTGGTTGCTATTTATTGAAATCAAGTGTTCAGCGCCTGATGGATAACAAAGAGATCTTGTTCGAGAAAACTTTGTTTCTGTTGATTCCTGTTGAAGATATTTCCATAATAACCATTTCCGCCAATCCTTCCAAGGCTTCCTCGAGAAAGCCTGTTAGGATTACATCTGTTCCAAGAGTTACTCCATTAATCATTACTATTCCTGGTCTTATCCCATACACTTCGGATAAGGCTGTCCCGTGGCACTATGGGGCCGATGTGTATTATCATGGGGTCAAACAAGACTTGAAAGTTGAAGAGGCTGATGCTGATGTCAGTAATATTGTCGGGTCTAGCAAAGTCACCAGAAGTGGAAGACTCTTCTCTCCTGAGATTTCCCCTCCGACTGTTCAAAATCCTGTTGTCATTTCATCTGCCAGTACGTCAGCTACTGTTCCAATTCTTAATCCAGTTATCACCCCTGTCGCCGAGTCATCCGACACTCGGGGCAAAGAAGTTACAGGTGAGCTTGCCCGGACAAAGGCACCTAAGAAAGTCATTGTTGAAACCTCTAGGCATGAGATAGAGGAAATTTTGAAGATTATCAAGAAAAGCGACTACAACATAGTCGAACAGCTGGGGCAAACCCCATCGAAGATCTCCATGTTATCCTTATTGTTGTGCTAGGAAGCCCATGCAAAGGATTTAATTGCTTTCCTTAAAACTGCGCATGTGCCGCAGGAAACATCTGCTGATCAATTCAAAGACTGTGTAGCTAGTTTGACCGCTAACAACGGGTTGGGTTTCTCCGACACAGATCTGACTGCCAAGGGAAGAAATCACAATGATGCTCTGCATGTCTCGATCGAGTGCAGGGGCACTACTTTGGCCCACGTGCTGGTGGATACTGGGTCCTCATTAAATGTTTTACCAAAGAAAGCATTAGACCGGCTAGATTGTGAAGGGTTGGTTCTGAAGCCAAGTAATATTGTGGTTAGGGCCTTTGACGGGTCCAAAAGGATGGTGCACGGGGAGGTGGACGTGACTTCTACACTCCATCAGATGTTGAAGTATCCAGTAAAGGGGAAGATTGTTATGGTACAAGGAGAAGAGGAGTACATGGTAAGTCATCTTAACTCCTTCCGGTATGTGGAGATGGATCGAGAGTTCATCGAAACCCCGTGTCAGAACTTTGAAGAGGTCCCCCAGACTTTGGCGTCGACTCAAGTTGTTGTTGACGAACCTCCAATGAAGATGGAATCCCTCAAGGATGCCAGGGCTATAATTGAAAAAGGTGGGTGTGCAAATTGGGGTCAGCTCCCTGACTTTGCACACAAAACTGACAAGTTTGGTTTGGGCTTTACTGCAGAGGCTCAAAGGGCTGTTCGACGTGCGCGGATTGGAAGACCTCCACTGTGCATCAGTAATCCGGGAGTGAATGCAATTGAAGTTGATGAAGAAGAGTCAGATATCGACAGCTTGATTTACCCTACAACCGACGGTGGCTTAAACAACTGGACATCGAAAGACTTCATGCTCGTTTCTTTTATTACACAGTAATAGACTTTTGTTTTAAGATTTGTAACAGACAATTTGAAATTTACCGCCCGGTGCCAGTCCCGAGGCACCTTGGCTTCGTTTGTGAGGGCTTCTTATTTGTCATTTTCATATATCATCAATAAAACATTGGACGTTTTCTTGCATTACAAATTTTACGCTCCCTGTTTTTATTTTCTATCTTGCATTTTATCAAAACAACTATTTGTCTTACACACACTCATATATCATAATGCAGATCCACATCCACTCTGGATCCCATTGATAACGACTCTGCTACTGCCAGTTATGACTTCAAAAATCCGATCAACCAAGCCGAGGACGAATGTGAGGATGATTGTGAAGTGCCTGGGGAACTTGCTAGACTGTTACTACAGGAAGAGAGGGCCATACAGCCGCATGAAGAGCCAGTGGAATCAGTGAATTTGGGTACAGAGGAAGACAGGAAAGAAGTCAAGATAGGTGCAAATCTGGAACCTAGTGTCAAGAAGCGGTTGATACAGATGCTACACGACTATGTTGAGATCTTCGCTTGGTCTTATGAAGATATGACTGGTTTAGACACTGACATTGTGGTGCACCGCCTGCCAACCAAAGAAGACTGCCCTCCGGTAAAGCAGAAAGTCCGTTGTACGCGCCCTGAGATATCTGAGAAAATCAAAGTTGAGATCATGAAATAGTTCGACGCGGGATTTTTAGTTGTCACTTCTTATCCACAGTGGGTTGCCAACGTTGTTCCGGTGTCGAAGAAGGATGGTAAGGTACGAATGTGTGTAGACTATAAAGATCTGAACAGGGCAAGCCCTAAAGACGATTTCCCACTGCCTCACATTGATGTTCTGGTTGACAACACTGCACAGCACAAGGTCTTCTCCTTTATGGATGGTTTTTCTGGTTACAATCAGATTAATATGGCTCCCGAAGACATGGAGAAGACAACCTTCGTTACACAGTGGGGCACTTTCTTCTACAAGGTAATGCCTTTCGGGTAAAAGAATGTTGGGGTAACTTATCAGCGCGTCATGGTTGCTTTGTTCCACGACATGATTCATCATGAGATTGAGGTTTACGTTAATGACATGATTGCAAGGTCCCAGACTGAAGAAGAACACCTTGACCATCTTCAGAAGCTATTTGACAGATTGAAGATGTATAAGCTGAGGTTAAACCCGAACAAGTGCACCTTCGGGGTAAGGTCTGGTAAGCTGTTGGGTTTCGTCGTTAGCAATAAAGGAATTCAAGTAGATCCTGCAAAGGTGAAGGCTATACAGGAGATGCCATCTCCCCAAACGGAAAAAGAAGTCAGAGGCTTTTTGGGACGCTTGAATTACATTTCCCGATTCATCTCACACCTGACTGCTACTTGTGAGCCAATCTTCAAGCTGTTGAAGAAAGATCAAGTGGTAAAATGGAATGATAAATGTCAGGACGCTTTCGAAATAATCAAGGAGTACCTCCAAGAGCCACCAATTCTGATGCCTCCAGTTGAAGGAAGACCTTTGATCTTATACTTGACAATGTTGGATAATTCAATGGGGTGCGTGCTGGGGCAGCATGACGAGTCTGGCCGAAAAGAGCATGTTATTTACTACCTTAGCAAAAAGTTTACCGACTATGAGACCCGATAATCACTACTTGAGAAAACTTGATGTGCTTTGGCATGGGCTGCTCGCCGGCTGAGATAGTATATGCTGACTCACACTACCCTATTGATATCAAAGATGGACCCAATCAAGTATATCTTCGAAAAGCCCGCCTTGTCCAGAAGAATAGAAAGCTGGCAGATGATCTTAACTGAGTATGGCATCCAATACACAACCCAAAAAGCAATTAAGGGGAGTGTGTTGGCAGATCATTTGGTGCATCAGGCCGTGGATGATTACCAATCCATGAATTTTGAGTTCCCGGACGAGAACATCATGTGGTGACCGACTGTGAGAAACTTGGACCGGATGAAGGACCCGAGGAGGGATCCCGATGGTCTATGTACTTTGATGGAGCCTCAAACGCGTTGGGTAATGGCATCGACGCCGTGATTATATCTCCTGAAGGCTGTCATACTCCATTCACCGCCTGATTATGTTTTAACTGCACCAACAATATGGCGGAGTATGAAGCGTGCATCATGGGCCTTCGAGCAGCTATCGACCTAATGATCAAGTTCTTGAGTGTATCCGGAGATTCCGCTCTCGTGATCAGTAAGATTAAAGGTGAGTGGGATATGAAGCACCCAAATCTTATTCCTTACAAAGAGTATGTATTGACGTTACTTCCACACTTCAAGGAGATAACCTTTGAACACTTCCCCAGAGAGGAAAATCAGTTAGCGGACGCGCTAGCTACCATGTATTCTATGTTCAAGGTCAGGTGGGACAATGAAGCTCCCCAAATCACCATTGAGAGGTTGGACGAACCCGCACATTGCTGTGATATTGAGACTGAAGAGGTAATAGATAAACCCTGGTTTCACGAGGTAAAGAGGTATCTCGAGGCTCAAGAGTACCCTGAAGGTGCATCTGTTAATGATAAGGAGTTCTTGAGAAGGTTCTCTGCAAAGTTCTTCATCAGTAATGGTATCCTTTACAAGCGTAACCATGATTCAACCTTACTGCGATGTGTGGACAAGAATGAGGCGGAAAGAATTATGGAAGAGTTACATGAAGGTACTTTCGGGACTCATTCCAGTGGACACACCATGGCGAAGAAAATCTTACGGGCAAGATATTACTGGTCTACTATGGAAGCCGATTGTTATCGGCATTCCCGGACCTGTCATAAGTGTCAAGTCTATGCTGATAAGGTGCATGTACCTCCAGTTCCTCTGAATGTTTTGACAGCTCTTTGGCCCTTTTCAATGTGGGGCATCGATATGATCGGCGAGATCAGACCTACTGCGTCCAATGGGCATCGTTTCATTCTGATAGCTATTGATTATTTCACAAAGTGGGTTGAGGCGGCTTCCTTTGCTACAGTAACCAAGAACGTTGTGGCGCGGTTTATTCGGAACAATCTAATCTGTCGATACGGTGTACTAGAGAAGATCATTATGGACAATGGTACAAATCTCAACAATACGATGATCACCGAGCTCTACAAACAGTTTAAGATTCAACATCACAACTCTTCTCCCTACCTGCCGAAGATGAATGGGGCTGTTGAAGCGGCTAATAAGAATATCAAGAAGATTGTGCAGAAGATGATGATGACATACAAAGACTGACATGAGATGTTACCATTCTCTCTTCATTAGTACCGCACCTCAGCACGGACGTCAACAGGGGAAACACCCTACTCTTTGGTATATAGCATGGAGGCAGTCTTACCCATTGAAGTCTAGATACCCTCTCTTCGGATTATGAAAGATGCAGGTTTGAGCGAGGACGGTTGGATCCAGACCCGGCTTGATCAGCTAAACCTAATCGACGAGAAGAGGCTTACTGCTATTTGTCATGGTGAGACGTATCAAAAACGGATGATCAAGGCATTTAACAAGAAATTCAGACGGCAAGAGTATCAAGTCAGGGATCTGGTGATCAAACGCATCATACTGCCACAAGGTGATCCCAGGGGAAAATGGACCCCCACGTACGAAGGGCCATTTATGGTTAAGAACATTTTCTCAGGAGGAGCTATGATTCTAACCACCATGGATAGTGACGACCTTCCTCACCCCGTCAATGTAGACATAGTGAAAAAATACTATGCATAATCAAAGACCTGCTAGGTCGACGGGCCTAGGCAAAAATAAGGGTTTCCCGGTGAACCAAAAGGGTTCGGGCAAAAATAAGGGATCAAAATGAAAAAAACTGTACACCCGGCAAGTCGAAAACTTGAAAAGGCGGCTTGGGCAAAAAAGGGTATCCCGGTGGACTGAAAACCCGAAAGGGCGGTCCAGGCAAAAATTATGGATTAAAGCGTAACACTATGTCTCCTTGGATCATCTTGCAACCAGACTTCGGTATCGACTATCAAGTTCGGAAGGCGCCAATCAGTTTGATCTACCTTCAACCAAGTAGCAAAGTGATGAGACGCTTGAAGATATAAAGGCAGTAGCAGAGTTGGAACCCAGTGGGATTGTTCACATAGATGTTTTTATTTGTTTTTCACAAATTGTATAAATTCTATCATTCGGCGGCATTCTCTTATCAGGACGTCAACCTCTTGTACAAAACGCCTATTACAGGCTGTGATACGGTGGGAAGAACTGACTGTTTTTAGGAATGCTGGTTTGCGTTTTGCGTTTGTTTTTGCAAAATGTCGTGGTAAGCAAGATTCGCCACCGACTTTTATTTTATCCAACAAGGAAAGGAAAAAAGAACAAAAAAATTCCTTTTTCGAGATATTTCTGAGTACGGGGGGTAGATTATAGAAAGGGGAGGTATTAGCACCCTTTCTATCCGTAGTTATCTACGGGATCTTAAGTACTTGCTCATTGTTTTCAAAATTGTTTTCTTTGTGTTTGTGGGTTTGAAAAGTTTTTGCTTTAACTTCAATTTAACTCTTGCTTCTATCCTCAAGAGTGTAATGAAGTGTTTTTGAAAACTTGTTTGTAAAAGTGTAAGTGTGAAAAAGTTTTGTTTTGAATGAGCAAGTATCTAAGAACTAATCTACCTACTCGAAAAAGGAATCGTTCTATGTTTGTTTCCTTTAGACAATGCTATCCCACTATTAGTGAGTAGGTAGCACCGTCGTTGGAGTTTGAGGGTCAATTCGAATGAGGGACATACAGTCACTAAAGCAATGTTAGGACGCCTTAGCGGTAACCCTAATATCTTAGATCATTTGTTTAAGGCAACAATATCTGAGGCAACCATTTCGAGGAAATTTATGATCTTTTAGACAAGAGGTCGACCTCTAAAACAACCTATACTTAATGACCGTTTACAAAGGCAACCAAGTGGGGTGTACCCTAGGAGTGCGCATGTGCGAGTGTGTTGATTTCAGTTATTTTTATCTTTGCACATGTTAAGGGTGATCTAACCGTTTTAAAATTAGGCATTCATTCTTGTCATGCAAGCCCTATTATCAAACATCTAGCAGTTGTATAATTGCAGGAATTAAAATGCGGAATTTAAACTAACTATTACAAGGCGTCGGGTATTTACATCGCTTAAAGCAACCCTTTGAAATTTAAAAGCGGAAAAATAAATGTCCTAATTATTTATTACAAACCGGGAGCAAATACATTAATTGGATAAAGAAAAATAAAGTGCGCGATGCGAAATTAAATCAAATGCGAAATTAGGGTTTTGATCCTTTTAATTAAAGAAAATGTTTTTGGTTGTTTTTTATTATTTTTTTTAAGAAAAGAAATTAAATCCTAAAATGAAATGCTAAATTAATTATTAAATAATTTAATTAATGAAAATATTAAATGACATATTTTTGGAGTTTTTGTTATTTTAAGAAAGAAAATAAAATAATTAAACTAGGGTTAAAACCTATTGATTTCTAATTAATTTTAAATATTTGCAAAATAAATTAAAGTTACCTAATTAATCCACCTACTTAAATTAATTCATATTTATTAAAAAAAAAAGAAAAAAAATAAAGTTCTGAATTTTTAATTAGATAAAAAACTTTTTTTTGATTTTTTTGATAAAAAAAAGAAATTATTCTATTGGTTAGTAATTAAATTAAACAAAATAAAATAATTAAATAAAATAAGCAAAATATAGAAAAAGAATGAGATGGGCCTGATTTTGGAGGTGTTGGAAGCAATTATTTTGGCCCAATGATGCTGATCCATTGGACTTTTCTGATTCAGTACATTGCTGTTGATTTGGTCTATGATGTGTCTCCAATGCTGGCCACCAGATCTGGCCATCTGGCCATCTGCCGTGTTGAAGAGGGAGGTGTATGATGGAACTCCTGGCCTTGCTTGTACTAAATTGCCTGAAAACAAATAATATGGAGAAAATAGGGGGACCTGGGATTCGAACCCAGGTCCTGAAGGGATATCCACGCCACGCTTGCCACTGAAGCACTTGTTTTCAATTGTTAATATAATGCAAATAAATGATAATATAACAAAGCAAATATTATTGGATAATTATCATAAAAACACGCCAATATTTGAATGGACGAGTGGTGGCGTGACAACTCATCGTCCTTGTCCTCTGCACCATGGCTAAAAGCAATAACACCTATACCTACGGACAAATGTTCGTCGCTACAGACAGGGGTTCCTCCCAAATCTCCTACAGGCCATAGAAATGCATTCTAGTACCATGGTTGAGTTCGTCTCAACCTACTGATCATAACCATAGCCATTATGAAGGCTAATTGTACCTGAAAACAAAAGCTCTAAAAACAAACTCAAAACCCTAACTATGGTGAATCATAATATAGGTCAGATAAATGAAATTGGCTATTGGAAAAAGCTTGCAAACATCATAGTGATCAAAAATATGCAATTATTTTTCATTGTAGATGCAAGAATGAAGCTTTTCGAATTCAAGAATATAGTGCATCCGTGGACGACATACAGTGCACTGGGGGGCTTGAAAACGCGTGGTTTTGCTTGATTTCGCTTGTGGAGATTGCCATGAAGAGATTGAGACAAGCACCAAGCCTTGAAACTGTCTCTAGGATTGATTTCGAACTCACACTTTTTGCTTGATTTTTCAGTTTTTGTTCTTGCTCCCTCATGCCTCTCTAAGCCTGTTTTTGGTATGCACGTAACCCTTATGTACCACACAATGCATTAGGGTTGATTGCCTTGCCCAAATCTCCCTCTTTCAATAAAATTGATATTTGATTTGATCCTCCTTTAAAGCTTTCCAAAATTGGCTTGATTTGAATCTTTTTGTGCACACAAGCTTTGATACGAATTGGGAATGGTTCTAGCTGTCCAATGAAACCTGAAATCATCAAAAGATCTTTGGTTTTTAATATTTTTAATTTTATTTGATTTAATTTGATTTAAAATGAATTAATTCAAATGAAAACCAAATTAAATAATAAAAATATGATATGGACACATGGCCAAGGCTAGAGCACGTGGGCTATAATGCCAACTCAAAACAAGTGAAAAAGAATGGGCCCATTTGGCAAAATTTGAAGTTTTAGGGGATAGTTGACTTTTGGCAATTTTGCAAAAAAGTCCAACTTCAACAATGCATAACTTCCTCAATTTTGACTCTTTGGAGGGGTTCTTGGACTTTTTAGAAATATTGAGATGTCCTCTAATCAACCCTTTTGGTCTCATATCAATTTTATATCCATGCTCAAGTTAGAAGCTTTGACAAAAAAGGTGTTTTTGTTGACTTTTCAAAATGACCTATAATGTCCAAATCCATAACTTCTTGTGAGTGCATATTTTGATCTTGGGAGCTGAAGATGGTTTGTAGGGAATTGCATCCTCTTCAAAATGAGCTTTAGATGGGTCATTTCTCATAAAGTATGAGAAAGTTATGCTTGGTAGAAGTTGGGTTGACTTTTCTTGCAAAACCCTAATTTAGCAACTTTTGAATCTTGATGAATTATGAGCAATCCTTGATGAATCATGATCAACCCTTGATAAAATGATGAAATATAATTCAAAATGAGAATGTTAACAAAAAATCTTGAAGTTTGACTATATGTGGGTCACAGTTGACTTTTGCCCTAGCACAATTGATTTTTGGACCTTTTGAGCAATTGACTGAGCAAACTTCCTCTGCAAGGCTTGAAACTTGACATGGATGATCTTGAGAACATATTAGTACATTGGTGAGAATTTGGGACCACTTGGACTCAAGTATCTTGATGCAACATGAAACCCTAATTTGGGGTAGACTGCCTTAGGAGAGAGCTTGTCTGACCAACTCTTGGACTACTTTGAGCAACTTGGAGATTTTTCTTGCAATGTTTTGAGAAATATGGGAGGGAAAATTTTTGATATGGGAGGGAAATATGGGAGGGAAAATATGGGAGGGAAAATATGGGAGGGAAAATTTTGCAAGAACGTTCAATGATTCATTTTTGATATATGCATTTGAAAATAATTGTTGCTCATAATATTTACATACGAAACAAAAGACGATTACTCGTAATATCAGGAACAGGGGCAAACAAGAAATGTCCAAGCCTTACAGTTTCTCTATCACCAGGTACAGGGATAAACCCAACTGAAGAAAATGACTAAAAATATGTACACTCCCCGCAAAGTAAGAAAAAGACAGTGATGTTAGCTTTCTCGAACAGGACACAACTCTCCCCAGCTAAAGTTCGTAATCGCGAGTGAGTCGGTAAGATTCTCCCAAAGCAGAGTTCATTTATCACCAACAATGGAAGACCATCCCCAGTGGAGTTTATTTCTTCCATAAACAGAAACTTTATCCCCAACAAAGTTCATCATCGCCAGCAGCGGTAATTCATCCACAACCGAGATTATTTCTCCAAGTCAGTAGATCTCCTGACAGAGTATCTTTTCCCCACAAATTCATTCTTTCACCAGTTTATTCTCCAGGAGAATTATTCTCCTACCAAGTTATTCTCAAATCATCTTTGGTCGTTATCTCCAGCAAGCGAAACTCCTTATATTCTCCAGCAGCAGTCTGGGATTTATTTTCCCCAACATCATGGCATGCATATACGCATCATACAACACAATCTCATTTATTTTGAGAACATCATTTCTCAATACATTTCATACATCATGACATTACATACGACTAACCCTTTACCTTTCAGGAAAAAAAATCAAATTCTCACAAAGTTCAAGCTATGAAGCCCGGGTACGATCGGATAGTATCTTGATTTCTCCATCATATTGTGAAGCCCAGAGAACGACTGGATAATAGTATCAGAATATCGCGAAGCCTGGATTACGACCAGATAGTGGTATCTCTTAAAAGCAAGCTATGAAGCCCAGATTCGACTGGATAGTAGTTTAATCCCCAACAAGTTATTGTGAAGCTTGGATTACGACCAGATAGCAATACAAAGGACACCATGAAGCCTGGACTCGACCAGATAATGGTAGAAGATGTTGTGAAGCCTGGGTTACGACCAGATAACAGCCTAGAATACTACGAAGCCTGGATTACGACTAGATGGTGGTATATCTTTAATGCAAGTTATAAAGATCGGATTTGACCGGATAATATCTTGATTTCCCCGAACACCATGAAGCCTGGATTCGACCGGATAATGGTAAATACATCGTGAAGCCTGGATTATGACCAGATAGCGGTATAATACATTGTGAAGCCTGGATTACGACCAGATAGCGATAAAGAACACTGAAGCCTGGGATTACGACCAGATAATAGTAAGGGGCACTGCGAAACTTGGATTTCGACCAAATAGCAGTTCACCCGGCTAATTACTATAAAGCCCGGAGTCGACCGAATATTAGTAGGCCCAAAAGTCAAATGGAAGCCCGGATACGACTGGATAATCACTTGATTTCTTCTGAAGCCTGGATTTCGACCAGATAAGAAGTGAGGTATTGTGAAGCCTGGATTCGACCAGATAGCAGTACAGGACACCATGAAGCCTGGAATCGACCAGATAATGGTATGAAACATCGTAAAGCCTGGATTACGACCAAATAGCGGTACAAGACACTATGAAGCTTAGATTTTGACCAAATAGCAGTTTACCTGGATGAATACTAAGAAGCTCGGAGTCGATCAGATATTAGTGTGCCCTAAGTTCAAGTTAAAGCCTGGATGCGACCGAATAACAACTGAATTCCTTCTAAAGCCTGGATTACGACCAGATAAGAATTGAGAAATTACGAAGCCTGGATTACAATCGGATAGCAAGATTGATCTCATCTCCCCAGTAAGTCACTGTAAAGCCTGGATTACGACCAGATAACAGTCGATCTTATCACTATGAAACCTGGACCACTACCAGATAGTAGTTACATTTTCACCTCTTCGACCAAGAGACTATTCCCCAGTAGAATAACGGACGACCGAAGCTCCTAAAATTCAACTTTTACCAAGACAAAGAACGGCATTCCCCAGCGGAATCTTCCTCAACAGCAGGTATACAAGCTCTCGCTAAGGAATCTCTTATGAGATCGACACTCCTTCTGATGGCATCTTTAAGCCCATCATCTGACATTAACCTCCAAATGGCATCTATAAGCCCATTCCCGACATCACAAGACAAGTACCACTTCATGCGAGTGCAAATTTCTGGGCACTCTAGTGTTCAATCATCTTCAACCTTCAGATCACGAAAGGCATACAAGCCAATCTACATCCTCAGGTTTAAGAAGATTGAACAGGGGCAGCTGTTGTACCCCAAAATTTTCCCTCCCATATTTCTCAAAACATTTCAAGAGAGATCTTCAAATTGCTCAAGGAAGTCCAAGGGTTGACCAGACAAGCTCTCTCCTAAGGCAGTCTACCTCAAATTAGGGTTTCATATTGCATCAAGATGTTTGAGTCCAAGGGATCCCAAATCCTCACCATTGTCCTAATATGTTCTCAAGATTATCCATGTCAAGTTTCAAGCCTTACAGAGGAAGTTTGCTCAGTCAATTCTACAACACATAGAATGTCTTGCAGAGGATTTTTGGTTTACAAATTTGAATCTCCCAAAGTCTTTGAAATCATTTCATATGCATTCCATTATCATGCACATCATTACAGGTACCATTACAGGTTTCTTATCTTCTTCGCTGTTTATTTCAGCACAGAATGTCTTCTGAAACTCCTACCAATCAATCCATTAAAGCTCTTCAAGGACAGAATGTTCAATTCCAGGAAATGTTCTTGAACTTGGCTAAAGGACAACAGGATTTGAAGACTCTCATCCTGAAGGAGAAAAAGAAGAAGAAGAAGAAGAAGAAGAAGAAGAAGAAGGTTCTTCTGAATATGGTTCATAGGTTTGGGAATAGGAAAAAAATTTCCCTCTCATTATTTCTCAAAACATTTCAAGTGAGGTCTTCAAATTGCTCAAGGAAGTCCAAGGGTTAACCAGACAAACTCTCTCCTAAGGCAGTCTACCTCAAATTAGGGTTTCATGTTGCATCAAGATACTTGAGTCCAAGGGGTCCCAAATGCTCACCATTGTCCTAATATATTCTCAAGATCATTCATGTCAAGTTTCAAGCCTTGCAGAGGAAGTTTGCTCAGTCAATTGCTCAAAGGCCTGAAAATCGACTATGCTAGGGCAAAAGTCAATTGTGGCCCACATACAGTCAAACTTCAAGATTTTTGGCCAACATCCTCATTGTGAAGTATTATTTATCATTTGATCAAGGGTTGATCATGATTCATCAAGGATTGCTCAAAATTCATCAAAACCCAAAAGTTGCTAAATTAGGGTTTTGCAAAAGTCAACTCAACTTTGACCAAGCATAACTTTCTCATACTTTATGAGAAATGATCCATCCAAAGATAATTTTTAATGGCATGCAATTCCCTACAATACATCTTCATCTCTCAAGTTCAAAATATGCACTCACAAGAAGTTATGAATTTGGACATTATAGGTCACTTTGAAAAGTCAACAAAAACACCTTTTTTGTCAAAGCTTCATACACAAACATGGAATACCAAATTGAGATGAGACCAAAAGGGTTGCTTAGAGGACATCTCAAGATTTCTAAAAAGTACAATAACACCTTCAAAGAGTCAAAATTGAGGAAGTTATGCATTGGTGAAGTTGACCTTTTTTGCAAAATTGTCAAAAGTTAACTATGCTTCAAATTGCAATTTTTGCTAAATGGGCCTAATCTTTTGCACTTGTTTTGAGTTGATAGCATGGTCCACGACCCAAGGCAGCCACCACATCTTATTTGCTCCATTTATTTATTTTATTATGGTTTTTATTTATTAAAAATCATTTTAAATCAAATAAATAATAAAAAATACCAAGATTTGTTTTGAAGATCTGATTTTGATGAAAATCAAATCCAAATGAGTTGGCCTAATCAATCAAATTCGAATCAAGGAAAAAGGGCATGATTTGCATGGTTATGGAAAGATTTCATATGGCTTAAAGACCAAATATTCCATTCATGAATTTTGAGATCTTGGCCAAAAATAATTAACCTAATGTGATTCACTACTTATGTTAAAGATCATTGAACCCTAACAACAAGAATTTTCGTGCAGAGCTGCCTCCAAGAACAAGAGCAAAACTTGAAAATTCCAAAGAAATGTGTGAGACGGATATCCTTCTGTAGGCCAATTCAAGGTGCGTTAAAGCTTCCAATCGCTTGCTGGCAATCTGCTGGAGCTAACCCAATCATTTGACAAGCTTGAAACGCCCAGAATCGCCCTACAACACTCATACGGTTTGCCTTCAAACTCAAAATTATTTTCAATATTTCACGCATCCTAAACACATTCTAATCATATATTCTTGTTCATCATCTTGTTTGCAAGCTATTGGTACTGTTTAATTGCATTTACAACGCAGGAATTATCATATGCCATAGCTAGGGTTTGCAAGCACGTTTTGGGGTTTCTTAACCTAGGCAAAATTGGGCCATGATTAGGGTACCATGAAGCTCGTGAGATTGAGACGGGTGAATTGGTACCATCACCATTGATTTATTGTACTTGTACATGATTTTTGAGATGCACAGGTTTCTAGCTACGATGAATGTCCGTTGGTAAAAGTCTGTTGTCTAAGACAACAGATCCTTGGAGAAGATGAAGGCGTGGCAAGCAACCATTCACCCATTTAAAAATTTGCGCATTTGGACTTAGTGTTTTGTTGCTTTCTCATATTATGATTATTGTTTATTATATGTACAACAAAAACACGAAGCGCAGTTGGTAGTGGCCAGATGGCCAGATCTAAAGGTCATCAGATGAAGGAGCACCAAGGGCCTTGGTCAAAGCAAAGCATGGGATCTTGGAAGTCAAACGTGGGTCATTTTCTTTTGGGCCCAGATTTGCTATTCACCCCCTCCCCCCCCCCCCCCCCCCCCAATTACTGATTCCAGGCCCAATTCTTCTTTCTTTTCTTTTTTATATTATCTTTATTTAATTTATTTATTTATTTATTTTTACTAACAAAAAATAATTCTTTTTATCAAAAAATCACAAAAATAATATTTTCATCCAATTAGATTTAGGTTTATTTTTCATCAAAAAAATTAATTTAATTAAATAGGTTATTTAATTTTAGGTAACTTAAGCTATTTTGTAAATAAATTAAAATCAATTAGAACAATTAGGGTTTTTATTTCTAACTCAATTCTATTTTATTTTTTCTTAAATAATTAAAAACAACAAAAATAATTGTTTCTTTCGATTAGGTTAGACGGGGTCAAAACCCTAGTTCTCTCTCGTTCTCGATTCATCGCGTTTATTTATTTTTACCATATTAATGTAATTGCTCACAAGTTGTAATAGATTAATTAGGGCTTTTACTTTCATTTATCGTTTTTATACGGGTTGTTTTTGGCTATGTAATTAATACTCAAAGCCTTATAATAGCTTAGATTTACTTTCCGCATTTTAAATTCCGCAAAAATATTAACTGCTAGATGTATGAATAATAGGGATGCATGAAAAGAATGTATGTAAACTTTAAAACGGTTAGCAAACCCTAAATGTGCAAAGATAAATAACTTGAAATTGAATCACTCGCACATGTGTACTCCTAGGGTATACTTTCACTTTGGTTGCCTTCAGTAAACGGTCATTAAGTATAGGGTATTTTAGTGGTCGCTCTCTTGTCTCAAAGATCAAAGTCGCCTCGGAAAGGTTGCCTCGGAATTGTTGCCTCGAATATTGATCTTAAGACATTAGGGTTATTACTAAGACTTCCTAACATTGCTTTAGTGATCGTACGTCCCTTTTCGAATTAACCCTCAAACTCCAACGACGGTGCTACCTACTCACTAATAGTAGGATAGTGCTGTCTAAAGGAAACGAACATAGAACAATTATTTTTTCGAGTAGGTAGATGCTAGTAGGTACTTGCTCAAAACAAACAAACTTTTCACATTTACACTCCTTTTCAAACAAAGTTTTCCAAAACACTTCGTAACACTCTTGAAGGCAGAAGCAAGGGTTAAATCGAAGTAAAACAAAAAAATTTCAAATCAAATACACACAATCAATTTTGAAAATGATGAGCAAGTACCTAAGAGCCCATGGAAAACCACGGATAGAAAGGGTGCTAATACCTTCCCTTTCTATAATCTACCCCTCGTATTCAGAAAATCTCGAAAAAGGAATTTTTTTGGTGCTTTTTTCCTTTCCTTGTTGGATAAAATAAAAGTCGATGGCGACTCTTGCTTACCGCGGCATTTTGCAAACACAAACGCAAAATGCAAACCAGCATTTCAAAACAGTTTTGATTCTGCCACCGTATCACAGAACTGGCGACTCTGCTGGGGGAAAATAAGTGGGGTATTGTTGTACCCCAAAATTTGCCCTCCCATATTCTTCAAGAAATTGCCAAGTCATGCTTCAAAGTTCCCCAAGGGTTGCACAGTTCAAGGGCCTCCTAACAGTCAAAATTAGGGTTTTGGTTCTGATCAAGAAAATGAAGTTTCCAAGGGTCCAATCAAGTCCCACATGCCTATAAACATGGTCAAGCATCCTCATACAAAGTTTCAAGACTTTCAGCACAAAATTGCACATTCAAAACCCTAATTGCACTACAGTCAACTGTAGGGGCAAAATGGTCATTTGACAGTCAAAAGTTCAAATTTTTGGTCAACATCTCATTTTGAGGCCACAAACATCATTTGATCAATGCTTGATCATGATTCTCAAAGCTTGGCTCAAAAATCATCAAGATGCAAAAGTTTCCTTATTTGGACAGCTGAAAAAGTCAATTGTAAATTGACCAGGGCATAACTTTCACATGGATTATCAGAAAAATTCCATCCAAAGCCCATTTTGAAGAGAAAGACATTTCCTACAACTCCTCTTCATACTCAAGTCCAAGAAATGCTCTCACAAAAAGTTATCAATTTCAACATTATAGGTCATTTTCAAAAGTCAACAAAAAGAGACTTTAAGTCAAAGGCCATAACTTGAGATTGGTAAATCAAAATGACATGGGACCAAAGGCATTGGTTAGAGGACTCAAAGACCTTTCCAAAATGGCCAAGAAAATGAGCAAAGCTTAAAAATTGAGCAACTTATGCCTTGTAGAAGTTGGGAAATTTTTGGATATTTTGAAAAGTCAACATTGCTTCAAATGACCTAAAATTGCTAATGGGCCTCTTTTTCTTCCACAATTCATTATCCAAGGCATGTGCACGACCACTTGGCCCAA
Organism: Vicia faba; assembly: GCA_948472305.1. Lineage (NCBI taxonomy): Eukaryota > Viridiplantae > Streptophyta > Magnoliopsida > Fabales > Fabaceae > Vicia > Vicia faba. The sequence continues at coordinate 497,500,170 of OX451738.1, forward strand.
AGGGAAGTTTTTCTTCATTTTTATTTATTTATTTGGATTTTTATTATTAATAATTCATTTAAATTAATTAAAATACATGAAAAATGTTAAACCTAATGTTTCAAATCTTTTTATGCATATAATACCTCTAAGATTTCGTGCCTAACCAAATATAGAAAGAATCTTGCTAATTGGTCATGATTTGGTGGAAATTTGCATGAAAAGATTAGAAAATATCATGGCTTAAAAATCAAATATCATATTCATCAATTCATGGATTTTGGACCAATTTTCTTTGACCTAATCATTCCATACATAAGCTTGATCAAAACCCTCGTGCTCACTGACTCTAGGCTGCGCAGAAAAAGCATATGCAAACTTGGAATTTTTCAAGAAAACTCCAAATCTGAAAACCAATTTCCAAGACGATTCAAGGCCAAAGATCAATTCCATTAGCTTGCTGAGGCTTCAAAGAAGGGATTTGGATCAAAAACTACAAGCTTTCGTGCCCAGAAACGTGAGAACAATCTCACCTGTACAGAAAAAATTTCATATTCGTGCATCTCAATTCATGCATCTTTTGTAATTTTTAACGCTTGGTTTATGTTCATTATTCAATTCTGAAGCTAACTGTGTGGTTTAATTTTGTTTTTGTACACTATGGAAGGATTCACCATTAACAATATTTAGGGTTTTGCAAGCTTTGAATTGGGCGTTTCCAAACGCGGTAAAATTAGATCACCATAGTACCATGAATGGATTCAGCACGATTGGACGATCAATAAGCAATCCTCGCGCCTAATTTATGAGGCCCCAGGGGCTATTCGCTATTTTTTAATATAGTGTCTATAGGAACGTTTACAACACTGTTGCCTATGTTTTGTTGTATTTTCAGGAAAAACAACACGAGGAAGACGATGATGTGTAGAGCATTGGTTGGTCCGTTCAAAGTTTCGCGCGAAAAAAGGAGCATTGACGTTTGTTTGTTTTATTATATTTATTGATTATATTATTTACAGATAAACAAGGCAGCATGGTTGGCGAGCGTGTACGTTGGTAATCTCCAGGACCTGGGTTCGAGCCCCAGGTCCCCACCCCCTTTCACATTATTTTTCACTTAATGTTTCCATGCAGTTTCAGCCTGAAAGAGCACCGTATGTCCACAAAATCTGGCCATCCACGTGCCCAATGGAAACAATCAGAAGGTCATAATTGAGGAACATGGTAAACCCTGGTCAACGCTTATGCACGCTAGTGGAAAAGTCAACCAGGCCTAAGAGTAATTGGGCCCAAATTGCTAAAGAAAAACCTCCAAATCAGGGGCAGACCCCCTTAGGTTTGCAAACCTTTTTTCTACATTCTTTATTTTTTTTATTATTTTTATTTTCTTTCAATTACTATTTCTTTTATTAATTTAATATTTTCATAATATAAAAAAAAAGAAACACCAAAAAATCAGAAAAGATAAAAAAATAATAATAAATATTTTTATTTTAGTATTTTTGTAAATAAATTGTATTAATTCACTTAGTTTTAATTTAGGGTTTAATCTTAACATTTTTTTAATAAAAACCTAAAATTGGTAGAATTAGGGTTTATAATAATTTTTATCCCTTTTTTCTTTTCTTTCAAAATAATTAAATATTTAATATTATTTACTTTTATAAATTAAAATTGCATGTAAATAATTAGGTTAAATATTAGGTTAAAATTCAATCTTTTCTTAATAAACTAAAAAACAATTAGAATTAGGGTTAGCATTTTATTTTAATTAATTCTTTTTTTCATTAAAATCATAAAATACAAAAATACCAAAAAGACAATTTCTTTTCATTTTAATTTTATTAATTTAATAATAATTTAATTTAGTTTCATAAAAAAAAGGGTCCAACGCCCTCGTTCCAACGTTAATTCAAATCGCGCATTTATTTTCTTTTCGTATAATTTTTATGTACCTCTCCCAAAGCCGTGTAATTAATTTCTCGCACTTTACTTTTCTTTAATTCCTTATTCTCTGTCAAATCGGGTTCTGGAAATTTTGGCGATGTGGACCCGCGCCTTTTGTAATAGTTTAGAGCTTTTACCTTCTCGCAATTTTTAACTGTTAATCGATGCATGCAAGAATGAATGACCATAAATAAAGACAAGCGTAGAACACCCATGACATGACAAGATAAAATATCTGAATCGGACACACAAATCACACACCACCCCTAGGGTACGCCTCACTGTTGCCTTGCCTCGAAAGGTGATCGTCGAGTAGAGGATGTCTTAGTAAGTCCTCATGATCCGGGAACCTGGCATGAGGGTAGCTTCTAAGGTGTCTTCCCATTGCTCTGGTGATCACCATGTCCCGAACCTCGAATTAACCCGAACACCTCCAACGGTGGTGCTACCTACCTCTCAATGGTGGGATGGCACTACTTTAAAGGACATTTACACAGACGAATTCCTTAGGGTAGGTAGACGACTCTAGATACTTGCTCTAATTTCAAAAACAAATCAAAAAATACTTTTCACACCGACACCTTTTCAAAAAGCTTTCGAAAGCAATTTTTCAAACACTCTTGAGGACCGATACAAGAGTCGAACTGGAATTTTCAAAGAAACTTTTTAAAACCCACAGTTGAAAAGCAAACAAACCATTTTTGAAAACACAAATGAGCAAGTATCTAAGAGCCCATGGATAACCATGGATAGAAAGGGTGCTAACACCTTCCCTTTCTATAATCTACCTCCCGAACCGAGAACAATCTCTATAAGGAATTTTTCTGTGCTTTTGTCCTTTCCATTTGGAGAAAATAAAAGACGGTGGCGACTCTTGCTTCCGCGACATTTCGCGAACCAGCGTTAAACAGTCAGTTCCAGATCCACCGATCACAGAACTGGCGACTCTGCTAGGGATATAAACTTAAAGTGAGGTGTACCTTAGGGTTAGTTCATAACTGTGTTTTCAATTGTATTGATTTGCTTGCTTTAAAATTATGGGTTGCATGGGAGTTACATAGATCCTAACCCTGATCTGGGGATATCCTGTTTAGGTAGCATAAGCTGTGAGGGACATGTCCGGCGTATACCGACATGGGTGAAGCAGTGGCTATGTTGGTGTGGCGCCTTGGTCTGTACCGATATCCCTCGTGTTGAAACGGGGAGAATATGGGTCTTCCAAGGAGTCATTAAGCACCAACAGACCTTAGAACCTTAAATGACACAACTTGGCCATTAGAACAGTAGCAGTATGCTACGCCCATTGAGGCTAAACTCTCGTGATGGTTCTGGCCGCAAGAAAAGATTGCGATGCTGGAGTTATGACCGATTGAGGGTAGTCAATGATATTGGGATCCTCTAAGAACCCGATTACTTTGATAGGACAGGTATGAACCAACAAACTGAAAGAGGGTAATACCTAGACCCCATGCTGGCCTAAACTCTAAGGGCTTGTCTTGTGTGACTTGTGTGCCTTCGTACTTGACTACTTGCGTACTTGTTATCTGACATTTGAGTTTCTTGCAGGTTTTGTTTACAGTCCTTAATTGGAACTCATAACAGGGTTTACCTACATTACCCCATGCATACCATAACATCATACCATTACATACATACTAACCCATTTCAAGGATCTCAAAGGCTTGTGATGCAGGTCATGATTAACCAACTGTCCAGCAAGGGGCAAAAAGGATTTATGTTCCTCTAGCCAAGGTTGTCAGGGGCTATGACCCACTTGATATGGTGAGCTTCGACTCCTGGGGAGGGTTCCCCTAACCAAGGTTGTTTGGAAACCAAAACCAGACATGATGACTAAAGTCAGGGGCTATGACCCACTGGATATGGTGAGCCTTTGACCCTTTGAAGAAGGACTCTCAACAACATGCAGTTCCTTCAATCAAACTACCGGACCCGAGTTCTAACAAATTTTCTTGTTTACCCCGCGGGATCCTTGGAAACATTGCATATGCATACATACACATCATTGCATGACAGGTACCCTTGTTGCAGGTCACTTACCTTTCCCGCTGTTTATTTCAGCAATGGCTTCCCAACAAGACAACCAGGACTTTCTTGCTCAAGAGACCCGGTTCGGGGAAATCCTCCTGAATCTATCCAAGGGGCAGGAGGAGCTAAGGACACTTCTCATGGAGACTTTGGTCAGGAACAGTGCTGAGGATGAACGGCTGAAACATCTGCAAGCTGAAATGGATACAATGAAAGCCCAGATGCTGGGGCAGGTGACTGCAATTCAAGGCTTAGCTCAAAGACAAGAAGAGCTCGGAGTTCTCGTCAACCAACTGCTTCAGGGTAACCAACTGGGGCAAAAGTCTAAGGGTAAAAAGCCAGTTATCGTTCAACCACCTTTGAGACAAGGAGATAAGGGGAGAGCTCCTCAAATGGCTCCAGTGTCACAAATTCAGCATCAACCTCACCGGCTTCAGCCAGATAAGTCCAGGAGGCAATTCACCCCTCTCAACATGTCGTTGTTTCAAGCTTTACAACGCCTGTTGAGATTGAATTTGATCACATTAAGGGCTCATCCCCAGAATTCCAACGCGGCACATCCTGCTTATGATCCCAATAAAAGGTGTGCCTACCATTCTGCCTGTCCAGGACATGATACAAATGAGTGTTGGACTCTGAAAAACAAGATCCAGGACCTAATTGATGAAGGAGCATTGGAGTTCACACAAGATGGTCAGGCTGAGTTTTTCTACCATCCCTCCAAGGCTCACCAGTTGAAATAACCAGCCCTGAGATGAAAAGACTTTTGTTCATTCGAATGTTCAAGTTGTAATTCTTTTTTATTGTTCAAACATTTGTTCATTGTTAAACATTGTTATTTCATTAATGCATCGCATATGTCTGTTCTGAAACAATATATTCGTATTCACTAAATGCAAATTATTTTCATATTTTTTCTGATGATCAACTCTTAATTAATAAGTCTAAGCCTCTTGAGGGAGGATGACGAAAACGATACCATAATCCACAATATGCTTTTGAACAGACCCCGCTGATGAGGTACAGGCATTGTTTCAATCCCTAAACACTGGAGTTATAAGGAAGATAATCCCTCGTCAACCCATTTGAGCCAAAGAAGTAGGAGTTTTTCTTTTCGAAATTTAAAACCCTTAATCATAACCTAGGGCAGGGTAGTCTCTCGGTTGATCCAAGTGCATAACGAATGGCACTAAAGAAGTCCTTACAAAAAAGAAAGACAGTGATGGTTCCGAATAATCAATAAAGAAAGGCAGTCATTATCTCAAAAAATAAAAAACCCATTAAGTCGAAACCCATGAAGGAGACTTACAAAACTGGGGCATCCCGCTGACTGTAATTCCAAAAAAGGAAACAGTTCAGGCAAAAAAAGAAAGGGATAACAAAAAATCAGACAAGAAAGAGGTCATACAAACCCTCAACAATAACAAAAAGGAATGACTGCCTATTCAGAATAAATCATCAATATCTGAACCATCGTGGGAACATCAGGACAAAGACTCAAACAAGGTCTAACGCACGATCAGCTGAGTTTAGGATTGAAGAACATCACGAAGAGCGGGTGGGTACAAATAATTTGAGCCTTTATCCTTTGTTTCTTAAACCGTGAACCAGGCCACGTTATAACTCTTAAAAGTCCTAGCTGAAGCATGGGTTAGTTCGAAAGCATACTGTGACGAAAGGTATCCTGACTCCTTAAGGCCTACGGTAAATACGGAGTTGACATCACGTTTTACAAACATTCATTTGTTTTATGAAAAAAGAATGCATTTTCAAAATCTTCAAGACAGACATAGGCTTTGCATTTTTAACATAACTTTGTTTGCATATGACTTTTTGTTTGAACAACATAGAAGTTCGCACGACGAATGCCTAATGAACAGAAGTACCTCTAATCAAGGGGCAGACATGACTATGGTCCATCATCTGGGGCAGTCCAATCAAGATTCGGAGAATCTCTCAACAAGGCCAAATAGCCTGGGGGCAAATCTCCGCCTGAGTCACTTGGGGCATTCCAATGACAAATCTTGCCTGATCAAACACCTTCTGGCGGCATGACAAAATACTTCCAACAGGGGCAACTCCCCACATTCTAAGAGCATGGACATAGTCGAAAAAATACTATGCACAATCAAAGACCCGCTAGGTTGACATACCTAGGCAAAAATTAGGGCTCCCGGCGAACCAAAAGGGTTCGAGCAAAATGAAGGGATGAAATAAAACAAATCTGTATACCCGGCAAGTCGAAAACCTGAAAAGGCGGCTTGGGCAAAAATGGGTATCCCTGTGGACTGAAAACCCGAAAGGGCGGTCCAGGCAAAAGTTAGGGATTAAAGCGTACGACTATGTCATATCATCTTGTCATCTGCCTACCTGAAGAAGGTTTGACCCTCAACAACTATCAGCACCTCACAGGTCTTCCTCTCCCACGTCAGAAACAGGGGCAATGATGAGTTGTTCAGCGATCTAATTGCTCTGTCCGCCAAGGTACCAAGGTAAGTTCAGCTGAAGAACCTAACCAGTACATTTCAATTCCCCCAAGGGTGAGTCAGCAAGTCAATGCACTCTCCCCGAGCAAAGTTACAATCAAACTTAAGGAAGTTGAGTATCCTCCAGCAGATCTCAACATTCCCCAACAGCATATATATTCTTAATAAGCATCCCCGGCAGTCTTGGTCTAAAGATTGTTCCCCGGCAGTATATCAAACATTCAGTAGAGTTACTCCTTCAATACAGTTCAAAACCTCCCCAAGAGAGTCCAATCCAGTTCCCTCAGGAAAGTTGGGATCCATCTCCCCAGGCAGCAAGCTTATCCCCAGTAGATTCTGGAAGCTTATCCTCGCAGAATACGAACACGTCGTCCGGCTTTATTCAAAGAGTTATTTCCCTACCAGGATATAACTGGGTTATCCTCAGCCAAAAGCCACGGAAAGAGCGTCCTCGACGAAGTCTTCTTACCCCCAGCGAAGTCTATCAGCACTTCCAACACAACAATGATATCCCCAGCAAGTTATTATCAACGACTCAGCAAAGTATCTCTCTCCCCACAGAGTTTTGTTTCCCAGCAAGATGGCTAGAGTACTTTGCTCCCCGCAGAGTAATCCATTCGCCAAGTTTATTCCCCAACGGAGTTATCTTCTCCTACCGGTATTCTTGCAACTATCATCCCCGGCGGAAGCAAAATCTATTCTTCAAACATCAGCCCAGGAGTGACTTCCCGGCACCCGTCAAGGATTTACTTTCCTAGACGAAAAAATACATTCATAAACATCTTCATACATTATAGCATGCATATACGCATCATGAACATACAATCTCACGTATTCAGAAAGCATCTCGCATGTCATACCACATGACATCGCATACAACTAACGCTTGTCTTTTCAGGACAAAAGTACAAAAATGATTACCATCAATGGTCGCAACTAAAGATCCGATTCCTGAATCTTGCCAGGGTGTATCCGTTGATGACCAATTACCAGATCCGATTCCTGTATCTTGCCAGGGTGTGTCTGAAGAGTTCGAGGATCCGATACCTGAATCTTGCCAGGGTGTATCCGTTGAAGACTAGCATTACCAGATCCGATTCCTGTATCTTGCCAGGGTGTGTCTGAAGAGTTCGAGGATCCGATGCCTGAATCTTGCCAGGGTGTATCCGTTGAAGACTAACATTACCAGATCCGATTCCTGTATCTTGCCAGGGTGTGTCTGAAGAGTTCGAGGATCCGATGCCTGAATCTTGCCAGGGTGTATCCGTTGAAGACTAACATTACCAGATCCGATTCCTGTATCTTTCCAGGGTGTGTCTGAAGAGTTCGAGGATCTGATGCCTGAATCTTGCCAGGGTGTATCCGTTGAAGACTAACATTACCAGATCCGATTCCTGTATCTTGCCAGGGTGTGTCTGAAGAGTTTGAGGATCCGATACCTGAATCTTGCCAGGGTGTATCCGTTGAAGACTAACATTACCAGATCCGATTCCTGTATCTTGCCAGGGTGTGTCTGAAGAGTTCGAGGATCCGATGCTTGAATCTTGCCAGGGTGTATCCGTTGAAGACTAACATTACCAGATCTGATTCCTGTATCTTGCCAGGGTGTGTCTGAAGAGTTCGAGGATCCGATACCTGAATCTTGCTAGGGTGTATCCGTTGAAGACTAACATTACCAGATCTGATTCCTGTATCTTGCCAGGGTGTGTCTGAAGAGTTCGAAGATCCGATTCCTGTATCTTGCCAGGGTGTGTCTGAAGAGTTCGAGGATCCGATGCCTGAATCTTGCCAAGGTGTATCCGTTGAAGACTAACATTACCAGACTCGATTCCTGTATCTCGCCAGGGCACGTCTGAAGAGTTCGAAGATCCGATTCCTGTAACCAGTCAGGACATATCTACACAAAGCATCTGAAGACCAGCTCCTGCAACATGTCAGGTACTCATTTTTCTTTTGCAGGTACGCAAATTCTCGCTAAGGAATCTCTTACGCGATCAACATCCAGATGGCATCTATAAGCCCATCGTCCTATTCATCAATCTCTAAATGGCATATATAAGCCCATTTCCATCATCACACTGCTACTATGTGAGCGCAAATTTCTTGGCACTCTAGTGTTCAATCATCTTCCACCTTCGGATTACGAAAGGCACGTCAGCCAATCTGCATCCTCAGGTCTAAGAAGATTGAACAGGGGCAACTGTTGTACCCCAAAATTTGCCCTCCCATATTCTTCAAGAAATTGCCAAGTCATGCTTCAAAGTTCCCCAAGGGTTGCACAGTTCAAGGGCCTCCTAACAGTCAAAATTAGGGTTTTGGTTCTGATCAAGAAAATGAAGTTTCCAAGGGTCCAATCAAGTCCCACATGCCTATAAACATGGTCAAGCATCCTCATACAAAGTTTCAAGACTTTCAGCATAAAATTGCACATTCAAAACCCTAATTGCACTACAGTCAACTATAGGGGCAAAATGGTCATTTGACAGTCAAAAGTTCAAATTTTTGGTCAACATCTCATTTTGAGGCCACAAACATCATTTGATCAATGCTTGATCATGATTCTCAAAGCTTGGCTCAAAAATCATCAAGATGCAAAAGTTTCCTTATTTGGACAGCTGAAAAAGTCAACTGTAAATTGACCAGGGCATAACTTTCACATGGATTATCAGAAAAACTCCATCCAAAGCCCATTTTGAAGAGAAAGACATTTCCTACAACTCCTCTTCATACTTCAAGTCCAAGAAATTCTCTCACAAAAATTTATCAATTTCAACATTATAGGTCATTTTCAAAAGTCAACAAAAAGGGACTTTAAGTCAAAGGCCATAACTTGAGATTGGTAAATCAAAATGACATGGGACCAAAGGCATTGGTTATAGGACTCAAAGACCTTTCCAAAATGTCCAAGAACATGAGCAAAGCTTAAACATTGAGCAAGTTATGCCTTGTAGAAGTTGGGAAATTTTTGGATATTTTGAAAAGTCAACATTGCTTCAAATGACCTAAAATTGCTAATGGGCCTCTTTTTCTTCCACAATTCATTATCCAAGGCATGTGCACGACCACTTGGCCCAAAGGGAAGTTTTTCTTCATTTTTATTTATTTATTTGGATTTTTATTATTAATAATTCATTTAAATTAATTAAAATACATGAAAAATGTTAAACCTAATGTTTCAAATCTTTTTATGCATATAATACCTCTAAGATTTCGTGCCTAACCAAATATAGAAAGAATCTTGCTAATTGGTCATGATTTGGTGGAAATTTGCATGAAAAGATTAGAAAATATCATGGCTTAAAAATCAAATATCATATTCATCAATTCATGGATTTTGGACCAATTTTCTTTGACCTAATCATTCCATACATAAGCTTGATCAAAACCCTCGTGCTCACTGACTCTAGGCTGCGCAGAAAAAGCATATGCAAACTTGGAATTTTTCAAGAAAACTCCAAATCTGAAAACCAATTTCCAAGACGATTCAAGGCCAAAGATCAATTCCATTAGCTTGCTGAGGCTTCAAAGAAGGGATTTGGATCAAAAACTACAAGCTTTCGTGCCCAGAAACGTGAGAACAATCTCACCTGTACAGAAAAAATTTCATATTCGTGCATCTCAATTCATGCATCTTTTGTAATTTTTAACGCTTGGTTTATGTTCATTATTCAATTCTGAAGCTAACTGTGTGGTTTAATTTTGTTTTTGTACACTATGGAAGGATTCACCATTAACAATATTTAGGGTTTTGCAAGCTTTGAATTGGGCGTTTCCAAACGCGGTAAAATTAGACCACCATAGTACCATGAATGGATTCAGCACGATTGGACGATCAATAAGCAATCCTCGCGCCTAATTTATGAGGCCCCAGGGGCTATTCGCTATTTTTTAATATAGTGTCTATAGGAACGTTTACAAAACCGTTGCCTATGTTTTGTTGTATTTTCAGGAAAAACAACACGAGGAAGACGATGATGTGTAGAGCATTGGTTGGTCCGTTCAAAGTTTCGCGCGAAAAAAGGAGCATTGACGTTTGTTTGTTTTATTATATTTATTGATTATATTATTTACAGATAAACAAGGCAGCATGGTTGGCGAGCGTGTACGTTGGTAATCTCCAGGACCTGGGTTCGAGCCCCAGGTCCCCACCCCCTTTCACATTATTTTTCACTTAATGTTTCCATGCAGTTTCAGCCTGAAAGAGCACCGTATGTCCACAAAATCTGGCCATCCACGTGCCCAATGGAAACAATCAGAAGGTCATAATTGAGGAACATGGTAAACCCTGGTCAAGGCTTATGCACGCTAGTGGAAAAGTCGGCCAGGCCTAAGAGTAATTGGGCCCAAATTACTAAAGAAAAACCTCCAAATCAGGGGCAGACCCCCTTAGGTTTGCAAACCTTTTTTCTACATTCTTTATTTTTTTTTTCTTTCAATTACTATTTCTTTTATTAATTTAATATTTTCATAATATAAAAAAAAAGAAACACCAAAAAATCAGAAAAGATAAAAAAATAATAATAAATATTTTTATTTTAGTATTTTTGTAAATAAATTGTATTAATTCACTTAGTTTTAATTTAGGGTTTAATCTTAACATTTTTTTAATAAAAACCTAAAATTGGTAGAATTAGGGTTTATAATAATTTGTATCCCTTTTTTCTTTTCTTTCAAAATAATTAAATATTTAATATTATTTACTTTTATAAATTAAAATTGCATGTAAATAATTAGGTTAAATATTAGGTTAAAATTCAATCTTTTCTTAATAAACTAAAAAACAATTAGAATTAGGGTTAGCATTTTATTTTAATTAATTCTTTTTTTCATTAAAATCATAAAATACAAAAATACCAAAAAGACAATTTCTTTTCATTTTAATTTTATTAATTTAATAATAATTTAATTTAGTTTCATAAAAAAAAGGGTCCAACGCCCTCGTTCCAACGTTAATTCAAATCGCGCATTTATTTTCTTTTCGTATAATTTTTATGTACCTCTCCCAAAGCCGTGTAATTAATTTCTCGCACTTTACTTTTCTTTAATTCCTTATTCTCTGTCAAATCGGGTTCTGGAAATTTTGGCGATGTGGACCCGCGCCTTTTGTAATAGTTTAGAGCTTTTACCTTCTCGCAATTTTTAACTGTTAATCGATGCATGCAAGAATGAATGACCATAAATAAAGACAAGCGTAGAACACCCATGACATGACAAGATAAAATATCTGAATCGGACACACAAATCACACACCACCCCTAGGGTACGCCTCACTGTTGCCTTGCCTCGAAAGGTGATCGTCGAGTAGAGGATGTCTTAGTAAGTCCTCATGATCCGGGAACCTGGCATGAGGGTAGCTTCTAAGGTGTCTTCCCATTGCTCTGGTGATCACCATGTCCCGAACCTCGAATTAACCCGAACACCTCCAACGGTGGTGCTACCTACCTCTCAATGGTGGGATGGCACTACTTTAAAGGACATTTACACAGACGAATTCCTTAGGGTAGGTAGACGACTCTAGATACTTGCTCTAATTTCAAAAACAAATCAAAAAATACTTTTCACACCGACACCTTTTCAAAAAGCTTTCGAAAGCAATTTTTCAAACACTCTTGAGGACCGATACAAGAGTCGAACTGGAATTTTCAAAGAAACTTTTTAAAACCCACAGTTGAAAAGCAAACAAACCATTTTTGAAAACACAAATGAGCAAGTATCTAAGAGCCCATGGATAACCATGGATAGAAAGGGTGCTAACACCTTCCCTTTCTATAATCTACCTCCCGAACCGAGAACAATCTCTATAAGGAATTTTTCTATGCTTTTGTCCTTTCCATTTGGAGAAAATAAAAGACGGTGGCGACTCTTGCTTCCGCGACATTTCGCGAACCAGCGTTAAACAGTCAGTTCCAGATCCACCGATCACAGGTATACCTTAGGATTAGTTCATCATATTGCTTCTATTGTTTGATTTGATCGCTTTACTTTTGAGGGCTTTGTATTGGAGTTACTATAGATCCTAACCCGGATCTGGGGGACACCTTTTAGGTAAGTAGAAATAAACTGTGAGGGAACTATACGGCATAGACCGATACGGTTGAAGCAATAGCTACATTGATGTGGCAAATTGGTTGGTACCGGTATCCCTCGTGGAGAAATGAGGAGAATACGAGGCTGCTATGTGTGTCATTAAGCATCAATTGACCTTAGAACCTATAATTGACCAACTTGGCCATAGGAAGTAGTGAGATAGCCGGCCTTGGTGTAAAGCTGAGAATTGGTTGATACTCGATACTACACTCATTGAGACCATACTCTCGAGATAGTTTCGGCTGCAAGAAAAGATTGCGTGAGCTGAAACCATGACTGATGGAGGATGGTCAGTGATATTGAGAACCTCTAGAACCCGGTTACTATTATTAGGACAGGTTGAAACCAACTGAACTTCAAGAGGGTAGTACCTAGACCCCATGCAAGCCTGAAACTTAAGGGCTCTTGTGTGACTTGTTTTCCTTTACCATATCTGTTATTTGTTATACATGTTGTGTGTTTTATCATGACATCATGCATCATAACATAGCATGCATACTTCATTACACTAACCATTTCAAAGACTGAGGGGATTTATCTTTGTTCTGTTTTGCAGATTATGGCTTCTATGCGCAGAAATACCATTCGGGTTAACTTCGTGCAAACACCTGCTCATCTCAGAGAGTTATTCTCAAAAGTTCCTGATACTTCTTCATTCGTTAGAAGACATGGTCAGCTCCTTAGTTTGGTCACTTCAAAGTTGGATGAGCAGATGATGAGCGTGCTTTTCTAGTTCTTTGATCTGGTTCATCATTGTTTCACCTTCCCGGATTATCAGCTAGTTCCCATTTTGGAGGAGTTTTCGGACTTACTGGGCATATCCATCCTCGAGCAGACACCCTTCACAGGTTTGGAAGAGGTTCCTAGACCCGAGGACATTGCTTCAGCCTTACATCTAAAAAGGGCTGATGTAGTATCCAAATGGGAGACACGGAGCAGGGTTAAAGGTTTCTTGGCCAAGTTTTTGATGGATCAAGCTCAACAGTTCTGGGATAACTTGGACTTTCAAAATTTTGAAGACATCTTGGCTCTCCTCATCTACGGTTTGGTTCTTTTCCCGAATCTAGATTCCTTCATAGATGTGAATGCGGTTAAGATCTTCCTATCCCGCAATCTCGTGCCTACTCTTCTGGGTGATATCCTACATGCCCTCTATACTCGTACTGTGCGAAGAAGAGGGACCCTTATGTGTTGCATACCGCCGATGGCAATATGGTTTATTTCGCACCTCCCTAAGTCTGTATTGAAGAATGAGGAAGGTTTAGGTTGGGCTTACAGGATAATGTCCCTTGCCCATACAGACATTCTTTGGAGTTCTAAGGATATGGAAAGAGTAGCTGTCATTGATTGATGTGGGGAATACCCTAATATCTCGTTGCTTGGAATTAGAGGGGGAATAACCTACAGTCCTTGTTTGGCTTTACGACAGTTTGGTCGTGCTCGGAGAGACGGTCCTCATGAGCTACTTCTTACAGATATTGTCTTTGACTACAAGGGGGATGTTGATGAGCATCGCCGAAGGTTTATACGGGCTTGGGGCATGGTGGACAGGTCTAACCCTCACGAGCTAGGACCAAAGACTTCTCTCCCTATGCAACCTTATCTCCAGTGGGTCCGAGCTCGGGCTCAGAAACTTGGGATGCCTTATGAAGTTGTTTTTCCAGTGGTTGTGGAGCATACTAATGAAGAAGGCGTTCCTTATACAGTCCTATATCCCTATATGCCTACTGATCTTGGGGCATTGAAGAGATCTTGGATTCAGCTGAAGGAAGAAAGGGATACCTACAGGGAGAAGTATCATGAGCAGGAAAGGAAGATCTTGAAGCTCACGAGGCAGGTTGAGAATGAAAGGACAATCAATGATTATGTCAGCACGAAAAGGAAATGACCATGGGATTTCTGATGTCTTTTATTGTTTCTAGTTTAGATTTTCTTTTCAGTTTATTTCTTTTGTAACGCCTTGAAGGCACTGTTAAACATTGTTACAAGTTTAATCTAATAAAGTGTGTTTTATTTTGTTTTACAAATTTGAATCTCCCAAAGTCATTGAAATCATTTCATACGCATTCCATTACCATGCACCTTATCACAGGTACCATTATAGGTTTCTTATCTTCTTCGTTGTTTATTTCAGCACAGAATGTCTTCTGAAATACCTATTAATCAGGCTATCAAAGCTCTTCAGGAACGAACTTGGCTAAAGGGCAAGAAGATTTGAAGACTCTCATCCTGAAGGAGAAGAAGAAGAAGAAGAAGAAGAAGAAGGTGGTTCTTCTAAATATGGGTCACGGATTTGGGAATAGGTTGTGACAGGAAGCTGATTTGTATCATTCATCCAAAGGAGGAGAGAATCAAGAGGAAGAAAAGGGTCCTAGCCCTGTGGTCTCTGATAATGATACTGATTTTGATGATGAACAGTACCCTCCTGCTGAGGATAGGTACAAACAACTTGAAGACCGTCTGAGTGCTATGGAGATTCAGAAGGTCCCTGGTTTGGACTTTGGAGATTTGGGACTAGCATCAGGGGTGGTGATACCTCACAAGTTTCAAGCTCTGGTCTTTGCTAAGTACGATGGAGTGTCATGTCCAAAGCTCCATCTCCGCTCATACGTCAGAAAGATCCAGCCCTACACTGCTGATAGGAATATGTGGGTCCATTTCTTTCAAGATAGTCTGTCAGGGACTCAGCTTGAATGGTTTTATCAATTGGAAGGAGCTAATGTCCGTAATTGGGAGGACCTTGCTGTTGCTTTCTACAAGCAATACCAGTATAATGCCGACCTTTCTCCCACTCGTACTCAGCTTCATAGTATGTCCATGGGTGCAAGCGAAGATTTTAAGGACTACGCTCAAAAGTGGAGAGATCTGGCTGGAAGAGTCCAACCCCCGCTATCTAATAGGGAGTTGGTTGATATGTTTCTGGGGACCTTGTCTGGTCCATTCTTTAATCATCTAATTGGAAGTTCATCATCCAGGTTTACTGAATTGATTATGACTGGGGAGAGAGTAGAGGCTGGTATCAGAAGTGGAAAGATACAGAAAGGTGCTTCGTCAAGTACAGAAAAGAAGCCTTTCAGGAAAGAAGCTAGTGCAGTATACAGTTCGAGGAGCCAAAATTGACCTAAACACCGTCAAGCAGTGAATGTGGTGGTAATATCAAGACCTACAGTTGCTCCGCAACGCAAAAATCAGCAAAGAGTATAGAGGCCGCGGAGACAGTATACTCGGTGTTATATGACCTTGTCACAAATTCTACCGCAGTTGTTGAAGACCAACCTGGTAACTCTGAGGGAAGCCCCGAAGAATCCCAGCACCACATCTCCGATGTATAATCCAAACGCCCGCTGTGCCTATCACTCCGATAGCCCGGGTCATGATACGAACAACTGCTGGGCTTTGAAGAATAAGGTGCAAGATTTGATCAAAGCTAAAGAGATTGAGTTTGACGCTCCGGAGAAGCCCAACGTCATAACTGCACCCATGCCCAAGCATGATCAAGGAGTGAATGCAATTGAGGATGATGATGATGAGTCAGATATCCACAGCTGGATTTACCCGACTACCAACGGTGGCTTGAACAATTGGACGGTGAAGGACTTCGTGCCCGTTTCTTTTATTACACAGTAATAGACTTTTGTTTTGAGATTTGTAACAAACAATTTGAAACTTTACGGCCCGATGCCTTGCCCAAGGCACCTTGGCTCTGTTTGTGAGGGCTTACTCTTTGTCATTTTCATATATCATCAATAAAGAATTGGACATTTTATTGCATTACAAATGTTGCGCTCCATGTTTCTCTTATTCTATCTTGCACTTTATAAAACAACTATTTGTCTTACACACACTCACATATCATAATACAGGTCCACATCCACTTTGGATCCCATTGATAACGACTCTGTTACTGCCAGTTATGACTTTGAAAGTCCGATCAACCAAGCCGAGGACGAAGGTGAGGATGATTGTGAAGTGCCTGGGGAACTTGCTAGACTGTTACTTCAGGAAGAGAGGGCCATACAACCCCATGAAGAGCCAGTGGAATCAGTGAATTTGGGTACCGAGGAAAATAAGAAAGAGGTCAAGATAGGTGCGAATCTAGAGCCTAGTGTCAAGCAGCGGTTGATACAGATGCTACGCGACTATGTTGAGATCTTCGCTTGGTCTTATGAAGATATGTCGGGTTTAGACACTGGTATTATGGTACACCGCCTGCCAACTAAAGAAGACTGTCCTCCGGTAAAGCAGAAGGTTCGCCATATGCGCCCCGAGATGTCTGAGAAAATCAAAGCTGAGGTTATGAAACAGTTTGACGCCGGATTTCTAGTTGTTACTTCTTACCCGCAGTGGGTTGCCAACGTGGTTCCGGTGCCGAAGAAGGATGGTAAGGTGCGTATGTGTGTAGACTATAGAGATCTGAATAGGGCGAGCCTAAAAGACGATTTCCCACTGCCTCACATCGATGTTTTGGTTGACAACACCGCACAACATAAGGTATTCTCCTTTATGGATGGTTTTTCTGGTTACAATCAAATTAAGATGGCTCCCGAAGACATGGAGAAAACAACCTTCGTTACGCAGTGGGGCACCTTCTGTTACAAAGTAATGCCTTTCGGGTTGAAGAATGTTGGGGCAACGTATCAGCGCGCCATGGTCGCTTTGTTCCACGACATGATTCATCATGAGATTGAGGTTTATGTTGATGATATGATTGCAAGGTCCTAGACTGAGGAAGAACACCTTGACCATCTCCAGAAACTGTTCGACAGGTTGAAGACGTACAAGCTGAGATTAAACCCAAACAAGTGCACCTTCGGAGTGAGGTCTGGTAAGCTGCTGGGTTTCGCCGTTAGTGATAAAGGTATTCAAGTAGATCCTGCAAAGGTGAAGGCTATACAGGAAATGCCAGCTCCCCGAATAGAAAAGAAAATTAGAGGCTTTTTGGGACGGTTGAATTACATTTCCCGATTCATTTCACATTTGACTGCTACTTGTGAGCCAATCTTCAAGCTGCTGAAGAAAGATCAAGTGGTAAAGTGGAATGATGAATGTCAGGCCGCTTTCAAAAGGATCAAAGAATATCTCCAAGAGCCACCTATTCTGATGCCTCCAGTTGAAGGAAGACCTTTGATCTTATACTTGACAGTACTTGATAATCCAATGGGGTGCGTGCTGGGGCAGCATGACGAGTCTGGCCGAAAAGAGCATGCTATTTACTACCTTAGCAAAAAGTTTACCGACTGTGAGACCCGATACTCACTGCTTGAGAAAACTTGTTGCACGTTGGCATGGGTTGCTCTCCGGTTGAGACAGTATATGCTGACTCACACTATCCTATTGATATCAAAGATGGACCCAATCAAGTATATCTTTGAAAAGCCTGCCTTGTCCGGAAGAATAGCAAGATGGCAGATGATCTTAACTGAGTATGACATCCAATACACGACCCAAAAAGCAATCAAGGGAAGTGTGTTGGCAGATCATTTGGCGCATCAGGCTGTAGACAACTACCAATCCATGAATTTCGAGTTTCCGGATGAGAACATCATGTTGGTAACCGACTGTGAAATACCTGGACCGAATGAAGGACCTGAGGAAGGATCCCGATGGTCTATGTACTTTAATGGAGCTTCAAACGCTTTGGGAAATGGCATTGGCGCCGTGATCATATCTCCTGAAGGCTGTCATACTCCATTCACCGCCCGATTATGTTTTAACTGCACCAACAACATGGCGGAGTATGAAGCATGCATCATGGGTCTTCGAGCAACTATTGACCTAAGGATTAAGTTCTTGAGTGTATTCGGAGATTCCGCTCTCGTGATCAGTCAGATCAAAGGTGAGTGGGATACGAAACACCCAAATATTATTCCTTACAGAGAGTATGTATTGACATTGCTTCCACACTTAGAGGAGATAACCTTTGAGTATTTCCCAAGAGAAGAGAATCAGTTAGCAGACGCGCTAGCTACCATGTCTTCTATGTTCAAGGTCAGGTGGGACAATGAAGCTCCCCAAATTACCATCGAGAGGTTGGACGAACCCACACATTATTGTGACATCGAGACTGAAGAGGTGGCAGATAAACCCTGGTTTCATGAGGTAAAGAGGTATCTTGAGGCTCAAGAGTACCCCGAGGGGGCATCTGTTAATGATAAGAAGTTTCTGAGGAGGTTCGCTGCGAAGTTCTTCATCAATAATGGTATCCTTTACAAGTGTAACCATGACTCAACCTTACTGCGATGTGTGGACAAGAACGAGGCGGAAAATATTATGGCAGAGTTACATGAAGGTACTTTCGGAACTCATTCCAGTGGACATAACACGGTGAAGAAAATCCTACGGGAAGGATATTATTGGTCCACAATGGAAGCCAATTGTTTTCAGTATTCTCGGACCTGTCATAAGTGCCAAGTCTATGTTGATAAGGTGCATTTACCTCCCGTTCCTCTGAACGTCTTGACAGCTTCTTGGCCATTTGCAATGTGGGGCATCAATATGATTGGCGAGATCAGACCTACTGCGTCCAACAGGCATCGTTTCATCCTGGTGGCTATTGATTACTTTACGAAGTGGGTTGAGGCAACTTTCTTTGTTACAGTAACCAAGAACGTCGTAGCATAGTTTATCCGAAACAACCTGATCTGTCGATACGGTGTACCAGAGAGGATCATTACGGACAATGGTACAAATATCAACAATACAATGATCACCGAACTTTGCAAACAGTTTAAGATACAACATCACAACTCTTCTCCCTACCAGCCGAAGATGAATGGGGTTGTTGAAGCAGCTAATAAGAATATCAAGAAGATTGTGCAGAAGATAACGGTGACGTACAAAGACTGGCATGAGATGTTACCATTCGCTCTTCATGGGTACCGTACCTCAGCGCGGACGTCAACAGGGGCAACACCCTATTCCTTGGTATATGGTATGGAAGCGGTCTTACCCATTGAAGTCCAGATACCCTCTCTTCAGATTATGAAGGATGCAGGTTTGAGCAAGGATGATTGGATCCAGACCCAGCTTGATCAGCTGAATTTAATTGATGAGAAGAGACTTACTGCTATTTGTCATGGTCATACGTATCAAAAATGAATAATCAAGGCATTTAACAAGAAAGTCAAACGACAAGAGTATCAAGTCGGGGATCTGGTAATCAAACGCATTATCCTACCACAAGGTGATCCCAGGGGCAAATGGACCCCTAATTACGAAGGGTCATTTGTGGTTAAGAACATTTTCTCAGAAGGAGCTATGATTCTAACCACCATGGATGGTGACGACCTTCCTCACCCAGTCAATGAAGATATAGTGAAAAAATACTGTGCCTAATCAAAGACCCGCTAGGTTGACTGGACTAGGCAAAAATAAGGGCTTACCGGCGAACCAAAAGGGTTCGGGCAAAAATAAGGGATGAAAATGAAAAAATGTACACCCGGCAAGTCGAAAACCTGAAAAGGCGGCTTGGGCAAAAAGGGGTATCCCGGTGGACTAAAAACCCGAAAGGGCGGTCCAGGCAAAAATTAGGGATCAAAGCGTAACACTATGTCTCATTGGATCATCTTGCAACCAGAATTCAGTATCGACTATCAAGCTCGGACGGCGCCGATCAGTCTGATCTACCTTCAAACAAGTAGCAAAGTGATGAGATGCTCGAAGGCATAAAGGCAATAGCAGAGTTGGAACCCAGTGGGATCGTTCACATAGCTGTTTTTCTTTGTTTTTCATAAATTGTATAAATTTTATCATTCGGCGGTGTTCTCTTACTAGGACGTCAGCCTCTTGTACAAAAAATGCCTATTTACAGGCCAACTTCAAAATCAATACAATTCATTTTCACAAAGAAATTTCAAATTGTTTTTCTTTTTCTGTTTTGTTTTGCAAGAACGTCCAATGGTTCATTTTTTATATATGCATTTGACAATAATTGTTGCTCATAAATATTTACATGCAAAACAAAAGACGATTACTCGTAATGACAGGAACAGGGGCAAACAGATATGTCCAAACCTTACAGTTGCTCTATTCACCAGGTACAGGGATAAACCTAGCTGGAGAATATGACTAAAAGTACATACACTCCCCCAGAGTAAAAAACACCCAAAACACAGTGGTGTTAGCTCTCCCCAGCTGAGGTTCGCAATCGCGAGTGAGTCGGTAAGTTTCTCCCCAAGCAAAGTTCATCTTTCACCAGCACTGGAAGATTATCCCCATTGGAGTTTATTTCTCCCACAAGCAGAAACTTTATCCCCGACAGAGTTTATCATCGCCAGCAATGGCAATCCATCCTCAGCCGAGGTCATTTCTCCAAATCAGCGGACCTTCTGACAGAGTATCTCTTCCCCACAGAGTCATTCTCTCACCAATGTATTCTCCAGCAGGATTATTCTCCCAATCATATTTGGTTGTTATCCCCAGCGAGTGAAACTCTTTATTCTCCAACAGCAGTCCAGGATTTATTTTCCCCAACTAGAGAACATCATAAAAACATTGCACATCCATACATCATAGTATGCATATACGCATCATACAACACCGTATCATTTATTTTGAGAACATCATTACTCAATACATGTCATGCAGCATGGCATTACATACGACTAATTCTTTACATTTCAGGAAAAGATACAATCAAATTCTCACAAAGTTCAAGCTATGAAGCCCTGGTATGACCAGATGGTATCTTGATCTCTCCGTCATATTGTGAAGCCCGGAGAACAACCGGATAACAGTATTAGAATATCGCAAATCCTGGACTCGACCAGATAGTGGTATCTTTTAAACAAGCTATAAAGCCCAGACTCGACCGAATAATAGTTTAATCCCCAACAAGTTATTGTGAAGCCTGGATTACGACCAGATAGCAATACAAGACCATGAAGCCTAGATTACGACCAGATAATGGTAGAAGACGTTGTGAAGCCTGGATTACGACCAGATAGCAGCCAAGAATACTACGAAGCCTGGATTGTGACCAGATAGTGGTATATCTTTAATACAAGTTATGAAGCCCGGATTCGATCGAATAATATCTTGATTTCCCCGAACATCGTGAAGCCTGGATTACGACCAGATAATAGTAAGGGACACTGTGAAGCTTGGATTTCGACCAAATAGCAGTTCACCCGGCCAATTACTATGAAGCCCAGAGTCGACCAGATATTAGTAGGCCTTGAAATCAAATGGAAGCCCGGATGCGACTAGATAACCACTTGATTTCTTCTGAAGCCTGGATTTCGACCAGATAAGAAGTGAGGTATTGTGAAGCCTATATTCGACCAGATAACAGTACAAGACACCATGAAGACTGGATTCGACCAGATAATGGTATGAAACATCGTGAAGCCTGGATTACGACCAGATAGCGGTACAAGACATTGTGAAGCTTGGATTTCGACCAAATAGCAATTTTACCTGGACAATTATTAAGAAGCCCGGAGTCGACTGGATATTAGTGTGCCCTAAATTCAAGTTAAAGCCCGGATGCGACCGGATAACAACTGAATTCCTTCTGAAACCTGGATTACGACCAGATAAGAATTGAGAAATTGTGAAGCCTGGATTATGACCGGATAGCAAGTTTAATCTCATCTCCCCAGTAAGTCACTGTAAAGCCTGGATTACGACCAGAAAGCAGTCGATCTTATCACTATGAAGCCTGAATCACGACCAGATAGTAGTTACATTTTCTCCTCTTCGACCAAGAGATGATTCCCCGGTATAATAACGGACGACCTAAGCTCCTAGAATTCAACTTTCGCTCAAGACAGAGACCGGCATTCCCCAACAGAATCTTCCTCAACAACAGGTATACAAGCTCTCGCTAAGGAATCTCTTATGCGATCAACACTTCTTCTGGTGGCATCTTTAAGCCCATATCCTACCATCAATCTCCAAATGGCATCTATAAGCCCATTCCCGACATCACAAGACAAGTACCATTTCATGCGAGTGCAAATTTCTGGGCACTCTAGTGTTCAATCATCTTCCACCTTCGGATCACGAAAGGCAGACAAGCCAATCTACATCCTCAGGTTTAAGAAGATTGAACAAGGGCAGTTGTTGTACCCCAAATTTTCCCTCTCATTATTTCTCAAAACATTTATAGTGAGGTCTTTAAATTGCTCAAGGAAGTCCAAGGGTTAACCAGACAAACTCTCTCCTAAGGCAGTCTACCTCAAATTAGGGTTTCATGTTGCATCAAGATACTTGAGTCCAATGGGTTCCAAATTATCACCATTGTCCTAATATGTTCTCAAGATCATTCATGTCAAGTTGCAAGCCTTGCAGAGGAAGTTTGCTCAGTCAATTGCTCAAAAGCCTAAAAATCGACGGTGCTAGGGCAAAAGTCAACTGTGGCCCATATACAGTCAAACTTCAAGATTTTGGCCAACATCCTCATTGTGAAGTATTATTCATCATTTTATCAAGGGTTGATCGTGATTCATCAAGGATTGCTCACAATTCATCAAAACCCAAAAGTTGTTAAATTAGGGTTTTGTAGGAAAAGTCAACTCAACTTTGACCAAGCATAACTTTCTCAAACTTTATGAGAAATGACCCATCCAAAGAGCATTTTGAATAGGGTACAATGCCTTACAATCCATCTTCATCTCCCAAGTTCAAAATATCCACTCACAATAAGTTATGAATTTGGACATTATAGGTCACTTTGAAAAGTCAACAAAAACACCTTTCTTGTCAAAGTTTCATACATAAACATGGAATACCAAATTGAGAAGATATCAAAAGGGTTGCTTAGACGACATCTCAATCTTTCTAAAAAGTCAAAGAACATCTTCAAAGAGTCAAAATTGAGGAAGTTATGCATTGGTAAAGTTGACCCTTTTTTGCAAAATTGTCAAAAGTCAACTATGCTTCAAATTGCAATTTTTGCCAAATGGGCCTAATCTTTTGCACTTGTTTTGAGTTGGTAACATTGTCCACGACCCAAGGCAGCCACCACATCTTATTTTCTCCATTTATTTATTTTATTATGGTTTTTATTTATTAAAAATCATTTTAAATCAAATAAATAATAAAAAATACCAAGATTTGTTTTGAAGATCTGATTTTGATGAAAATCAAATCCAAATGAGCTGGCCTTATCAATCAAATTCGAATCAAGGCAAAAGGGCATGATTTGCATGGTTATGGAAAGATTTCATATGGCTTAAAGACCAAATATTCCATTCATGAATTCTTGAGATCTTGGCCAAAAATAATTAACCTAATGTGATTCACTACTTATGCTAAAGATCATTGAACCCTAACAACAAGAATTTTCATGCAGAGCTGCCTCCAAGAACAAGAGAAAAACTTGAAAATTCCAAAGAAAAGTGTGAGACGGATATCCTTCTGTAGGCCAATTCAAGGTGCGTTAAAGCTTCCAATCGCTTGCTGGCGATCTGCTGGAGCTAACCCAATCATTTGCCGAGCTTGAAACACCCAGAATCGCCCTACAACACTCATACGGTTTGCCTTCAAACTCAAAATCATTTTCAATATTTCACGCATCCTAAACACATTCTAATCATATATTCTTGTTCATTATCTTGTATGCAAGCTATTGGTACTGTTTAATTGCATTTACAACGCAGGAATTGTCATATGCCATAGCTAGGGTTTGCAAGCACGTTTTGGGGTTTCTTAACCTAGGAAAAATTGGGCCATGATTAGGGTACCATGAAGCTCGTGAGATTGAGACGAGTGGATTGGTACCATCACCATTGATTTATTGTGTTTGTACATGATTTTTGAGATGCACAGGTTTCTAGCTACGATGAATGTTCGTTGGTAAAAGTTTGTTGTCTAAGACAACAGATCCTTGGAGAAGATGAAGGCGTGGCAAGCAACCATTCGCCCGTTTAAAAATTCGCGCGTTTGGACTTAGTGTTTTGTTTCTTTCTCATATTATGATTATTTTTTATTATATGTACAACAAAAACATGCAGCACAGTTGGTAGTGGAGCAGGTGGAAAAGGTTTCAGGGCCTGGGTTCGAATCCCAGGTCCCCCCAATTATTTCATAGTTTTTCTTTCAGTGATCAGACGCGTGCGCAGGTGGGATGACCACCATGGTCCATCATTATCCAGCCAGCCAAGTGTCCAAATGGCCAGATCTAAAGGCCATCAGATGAAGGAGCACCAAGGGCCTTGGTCAAAGCAAAGCATGGGATCTTGGAAGTCAAACGTGGGTCATTTTCTTTTGGGCCCAGATTTGCTATTCACCCCCCCCCCCCCCAATTACTGATTCCAGGCCCAATTCTTCTTTCTTTTCTTTTTTATATTTTGTCTTTATTTATTTTTACTAACAAACAATAATTCTTTTTATCAAAAAATCACAAAAATAATATTTTCATCCAATTAGATTTAGGTTTATTTTTTATCAAAAAAATTAATTAATTTAAATAGGTTATTTAATTTTAGGTAACTTAAGCTATTTTGTAAATAAATTAAAATCAATTAGAACAATTAGGGTTTTTGTTTCTAACTCAATTCTATTTTCTTTTTTCTTAAATAATTAAAAACTACAAAAATAATTGTTTCTTTCGATTAGGTTAGACGGGGTCAAAACCCTAGTTCTCTCTTGTTCTCAATTCATCGCGTTTATTTATTTTTACCATATTGATGTAATTGCTCACAAGTTGTAATAGATTAATTAGGGCTTTTACTTTCATTTATCGTTTTTTTACGGGTTGTTTTTGGCTATGTAATTAATACTCGAAGCCTTGTAATAGCTTACCTTTACTTTCCGCATTTTAAATTCCACAAAAATATTAACTGCTAGATGTATGAATAATAGGGATGCATGACAAGAATGTATGTAAACTTTAAAATGGTTAGCAAACCCTAAATGTGCAAAGATAAATAACTTGAAATTGAATCACTCGCACATGCGCACTCCTAGGGTATACTCTCACTTCGGTTGCCTTCGGTAAATAGTCATTAAGTATAGGGTATTTTAGTGGTCGCTCTCTTGTCTCAAATATCAAAGTCGCCTCGGAATTGTTGCCTCGAATATTAATCTTAAGACATTAGGGTTATTACTAAGACGTCCTAACATTGCTTTAGTGATCGTACGTCCCTTTTCGAATTGACCCTCAAACTCCAACGACGGTGCTACCTACTCACTAATAATAGGATAGTGCTGTCTAAAGGAAACGAACATAGAACAATTCTTTTTTCGAGTAGGTAGATGCTAGTAGGTACTTGCTCAAAACAAATAAACTTTTCACATTTACACTCCTTTTCAAACAAAGTTTTCCAAAACACTTCGTAACACTCTTGAAGACAGAAGCAAGGGTTAAATCAAAGTAAAACAAAAAAATTTCAAATCAAACACACACAAGCAATTTTGAAAATGATGAGAAAGTACCTAAGAGCCCGTGGAAAACTACGGATAGAAAGGGTGCTAATACCTTCCCTTTCTATAATCTACCCCCCGTATTCAGAAAATCTCGAAAAAGGATTTTTTTTTGTGCTTTTTTCCTTTCCTTGTTGGATAAAATAAAATTTGATGGCGACTCTTGCTTGCCGCGACATTTTGCAAACACAAACGAAAAACACAAACCAGCATTTCAAAACAGTTCTGGTTCTACCACCGTATCACAATATACATTTGAACGTGATTACTGTTTACAAATGAGCAAAAAAGGGGGAACAGAAAATAGAAAGACAATCAGTAATGACTTTAAGAAATAGGATAATATCTTTAGACTATTCCACAAAGTCCCCCGCGGATACTTTTCCAGCAAGAGCGGAAACCAGGACATCCCACTACAAGATCACTAACATATCTCCAAGTACGCAGCCTAATGATATCAAGCGCTCTCACATCCCCAACGAAACAAAACTTCTAGTTACCGCTCCAAAGATTCCTCAGTGAAAGTTGCCCAGTTTCTCAGGATTCCCCAACAGGATTTCATGAGGTCCACAAACAATGCACAATGCTTCCTTTCTAAAACAGAGTTTATTTCTCTAATAAATGGAAACTCGTCAACACTTCAACTTAAAAATATGAAGACTTACACTCCTCATACCCAGCAGTACTCATGGATTTATTTCCCCCGACTCCAGCAACACTACGGCATAATAATTAATGTATCCATACATTACATTCATACGTCATAACATTGACAGCACGGGTGCATACAGTGTGATCTCATTTATTTTTAGAAACAAAATTATACCATGCATTTCATACATCATGGAATTGTATGCAACTAACCTTTCACCTTTTCAGGAAAGATCAATCAATAGAAAATTATCGTTAAATTTTCAACAAGTCAATTACAGATCAATTCCCAAGAAAGGATTGGTCAACCATCTACATAACAGATATTTCTTTCAGACCCTGCCGGTTTAGTTTAAATCTCTCAACGGTTTATTCTGATTCTTTCCCGCAGACGTTTTCTCTGGTTCAGATAAATCTCTCAATGATTTATTCTGATTCTTCTCCAGATCCCTGCCGATTCAGTTTAAATCTCTCAATGGTTTATTATGATTCTTTCCCGCAGACGTTTTCTCTGGTTCAGATAAATCTCTCAATGATTTATTATGATTCTTCTCCAGATCCCTGTCGGTTCAGTTTGAATCTCTCAACGGTTTATTCTGATTCTTTCCCACAGACGTTTTCTCTGGTTCAGATAAATCTCTCAACGATTTATTCTGATTCTTCTCCAGATCCCTGTCGGTTCAGTTTAAATCTCTCAACAGTTTATTTTGATTCTTTCCCACATACGTTTTCTCTGGTTCAGATGAATCTCTCAATGATTTATTCTGATTCTTCTCCAGATCCCTGCCGGTTCAGTTTGAATCTCTCAACGGTTTATTCTGATTCTTTCCCGCAAACGTCTTCTTTGGTTCAGATAAATCTCTCAATGATTTGTTCTGATTCTTCTCCAGATCCCAGCCATTTCAGTTTAAATTTCTCAATGATTTATTTTGATTCTTTCCTAGTAGGCACTTTCTCTAGTTCAGATAGATCGCTCAAAGATTTACTCTGATTTTCTCCAATTAAAGAATATTCAAGACCTCTTTTGGTTCAGTTTAAACCTCTCAACGGTTTATCCTGATTCTTTCCAAAGGAACATTTCTATTTCAGATAAATTGCTCCAAGATTTATTCTGATTCTTCCCAGTCAAACAACATACAAGACTTCTGCTAGTTTCAGATAAATCTCTCCAAAGATTTATTTTGATTCGTTTCCAGTTTGAAATCAAGTTCAGACTTAGTCCATTTTCTGTCAACATTCACCCTTGGATGGAATATACAAGCCCATCTCTGACAAATCTCCATCATTCCTCCAAATGGCATCTATAAGCCCATTCACAATTCATCTTCGAGTGCAAATTTTTGGGCACTCTAGTGTCCAATCATCTTTCACCTTCAAGTCACGAATGGCAGACCCGCCAATCTAAATTTTCAAGTTTAAGAAGATTGAACAGGGGCAGATGTTGTACCCCAAAATTTTCCCTCTCATTTATCAAGTATTTTCTCACAAGATCTCCTTTGGTTCAAGACTGCACTAAGGTTGAGCAGCTCAAGACACCTCCTTAAGCATTGATGACTGAAATTAGGGTTTGAGATTGCACAAGGTTAATTGAACTTTTAATGCCTCATATGAATTTAGTGGATCATTATGGACCCTCAATATTTCTCATGTCAAGTTTCAAGTCTTGGATCACATTTTTGCTCAATCAATTGATCAGTTGACCTAAAAATTAGTTGTATTCGGGAAAAAGTCAATTGTGGTCAATTTATAGTCAAACTTCAAAATATTTTAACCATATAAACATTATGAACTCATATATGTCATTTGATCAAGTTTGGACCATAATTCCTCAAGAAATTTGATCAGATCATCAAAAGGGCAAAATGGTCAAAATTAGGGTTTTGACTGAGAAAGGGCAATTTCTGATTTTTGACCTAGCAAATGGTTAATTGGTTTGAGACATGATCTCAAGGTTTCAAATGCATCATTTTGACCTAATGGTATGACTCAAAACATCCCTCAAGATCAATTGATTGATAGTTGATTTTCAGTCAACTGATCAAAAGTCAATTGTACACTGAAAAGTCAAACTTTGACTTTTTGGTCAAAATCAAGTGTCAAAGATCACAATTCATCAAAACATGTCAAAATGTGAAACTTTTTCATCAATAAATCAAAAAGTCAAGATTGCATTTTGAAAAGTCAAAGTTTCCAAACTTAGAAATTTTTCTGTGTTGAAAACTTCATATTTTTTCACAACTTTGAGCCAATTTTTCACCATGATGCAAGATGATTCAAAGGAAACTTTCAACATGAAAGTTGTAGATATAAATAAGATCTAAAACATTTCTTTACACAACTTCTCCTTGAAATGCATGGATTTCAAGTTATGATTTTGTGAATACATGTTCATGAAACTTGGAAACTTAGTGAAATTTTGCCCTAGTTTAGGCAGGATTTTGACCTAACTTCATGGAAATTTTTTACATAGTTCCAAGGGTAATTTTCAAAAGTGATTCAAATAGGGGTTGTAGAGCACATTAAAATATTTCTAAAATGTCCAAGAACTCCTTGAGATCATGTTTGAGCAAGGAGAATCAAAGGCATGAAGTTGGCATTTCATTCTTGAACTATAGGTCATTTTCTTGATGAACAAGAATTCAAATCCATGCTAGGATGAAAAATATTTGCTTTTCATGCCTCAAACTTGCTTGCCACTCCATAATTAATGTTTGGCACAGCTGTTAGAGGCTTCAACTCAAGCATTCAATGCATTGTCCATGCTTAATTCCATTTTGGGAAGAAAGTTCACATTGCCATTTTGGAAAAGTAACTTTATGCACAAAATCAGTTCTTGAGCTTTGCACTTGTTTTCTTCTTATCACGCACAACCTATAACCCAGAAGAAACTTTTCAAAAACCTCTAAACAACTCAGCCCATGCTTGTACTTGGCCTTGAAACCATGTTTTCACTTTTCTTCAAAATTAAGTAACATAGCCATAACTTGTACTTGTGTGATTCTACCCTCTCAAGCCTTAGAACCTTTTCCTTACTTATGCACAAGTTGTTTGCATCAAAACACACGAATACACAAGCTCTAAAACACACAAAAACTCAGAACTGCGTCTCAAAACTCCATTGTTACATAATCTGACCAAAAACTTGAAACTCACATCTCCCTCGTGCGTTTCCAAGCCTTTTGGTTCCTAAAGCTTTTAAACATCAAATACAAACCATCCAAAGTCCTTTTGTCTAACTGTAACACCTCCATCATCAAGTTCCATTTTAAAAAATAGGGGTCTACAAGTGGGCTTCTCCAGAACTCCTCAGTTACTTTCAGCTCAAGCCAAGCATCACATTATCTTCCTGGGAACTTGAGGAAGCTAACCCAATCGCTAGAACTCATTGAAAGCTTCTCAAACTCAAAACACGATACCCTCTTGCAAGGTGAGTTTTTTTACTTTTGAACTATTCATATAGGCATTATTAGGCTTCCATTTTCAAAGATAAAATGTAGATACCATTGCCACGAAGCTGTACATATCCATAGTTTGCATTTATATGGCCTGAGCTTGGAGAATTTTAGAGTTGAAGTTTCTGAAATTTTTAGGTTTTAAATTAGGGCCAGAAAAATTCTCACTCATCTTGGATTTATAGCTTTAGTTATTTATATGGTAGAATTCGTATGGAAAAATGAAACAACTTTCTTGTTTATATTTTCCATTTTGGTTGAGAGATGAAGAAGTTACAAGTTTTAAAAATCATGTTCAGTTTTGTGGCGCAAGGAAGAAGAAGATACAGGCTCAAGACTTGTTTTAAAATATAATGCGTTGTTTTTGTTTTAATCAACGGATGTATCACCACCTCAGTGGTTAAAACGCACGCCATTCACCTAACGGACTTGGGTTCGAGCCCCAACGTCCGTTTTGTTATTTTTAATATTTTTTGTTTCCTTTTTTTGTTTGTAGCCAGCGTTGGGCCTCTCCCCTTTGGGCCTTCCATTTTTGCTTTCTCTAACCCCCTGTTTACTTTTGCAGGCTAGCCCAATTTCTTTTTATTATTTCATTTTATTTATTTTCTTCTTCTTATTTTTATTTTATTTCAGTCTCTTTTATTATTATTATTATTATTATTATTATTATTATTATTATTATTATTATTATTATTATTATTATTATTATTATTATCATTGTTATTTTTATTATTAAAAAACATAAAAATGTTTTTTTATTTATTTATTATTTACACTTATTTATTTATTTTCTTTATAAAACAAAAAAACATTTTCTTAAACAAATTAATTTCTTTTTCTTAAATAATTAATATTTTGACTTAGATTTAATTATTATTTTATTTTCTTTTTTTAAAATTAATTTAGAACTTAGGTTTATTTTAGTTAATTAATATTCATATTATTTTTATTAAGTTAAAACCTTTTCATAAATAAAACCCTAAAAAATATTTTTTAGCTAATTTCTTTCTTATTTAATTTAAACTAATTTTATTTAATTTTCATTAATCATTTTTCTTAATTAGGTTAAGACTAAATCCTTTCATAAAAACAAACAAAAATCATTTCTTTTTTTCATTTACATTCTTGCATTTTTATTTTTAATTTTGTACAATATTCAATATGGTTGTAATAATTATTTAGATTTAATTTTCTTGCAATTTCCCCATTTGTAAATTTGTGCACCCCCTCCCCTAATGATGTAATAACTTAGTATTTTTATTTTCCGCAATTTAATGCTTTATATATAAATGCTAGTAATTAGGGTTTGTATGGGAAGATAAAATCAATGCTTAGAAAACCCTAATTCAAAGACAAAACAATGCATGTAAATTAATACATTTGCACACTTACACCCTTAGGGTAAACCCACTTTGTTGCCTTACAAAAATGGCCATGTTATGCATGTGAGGTATCTTAGCAAAAACAAATCAAAATACAAGATCATAGTCCCTCGATGACGCTATCAATGTTTCCTTATAAATGATCTTAGTCCTTCAAAGAGAATTGCTAAGGTATCTCACAACATTGATATCATGGCTATACGATGACCCATGCTCGTTCCTTTTACATCCAAAGATAGGGTTACTTACCAATCCATGGTAAAATAACAATATCAAAGGAAAGAGGAAATAAACAAGAAAGACTTTTGAGTAGGTAGAATTTTCCTAGTTGCTTGTGCAAATTTTCAAACCAAAACATCCTTGCTATTTTCAAAACAAACACCAACACTTTCAAAACATCTTTCAAAATTGAAACATTTTCAAAAGACAAACACTTTGTACATGTTCTTATAGAAATGAGAGTCATTACAAAGAAGGCACCTTTTCAAAATCACTTTCAAAAACACAAACACGTCTTTGAACTATTTTTCGAAACAAACACTTTGTATGTGTTCTTATAGAAACAAGAATCATTACAAATACATTTTCAAAATACTTTCAAAACCCACCACATAAAACACATTTTTAAACAAAAGCAAGTGATCTAGCAAGAAACTAAGAGCCCGTAGATAACTACATACGAAAAGGGTACTAATACCTTCCATTTTCATAATATACCCCCTGAACTCAAGAAAACATCTCAAAGGTCTTTCCTGTTCTTTTCACCTTTTCCTTTTTGATAAAAGAAAAGTCGGTGGCGACTCCTGATAGCCGCAACATTTGCAATCAAATGAAAAACAACCAAGTCAGTTCTCCCACCGTGTTACACTATGCTATCAGATGATTTGGATGTCGTGTAAACATCCCAAGTACAAATCAGATAAGTTGGATGTCGTATAAACTTCCTAAGTGAAATCGTGTGCCTTAAAATATTGTGTTGAGATATTTATTTAGATTATGTGTTACATGATGAGCAGATGCGCGTATTTTGAGATGTGTAACATCCTATGTGCAAAAGTTTTGAAAAAGTTGTGCAAAATCTCTGATTTATTGTATAATTATGCGTTTGGGGAAATAGGGTGTTACACTCGACTCTTAAATTATTCTGCAATGCTCCCACAAACGTTCATAAAATTATACCTCGGTGTTTTAAACACCAAGGTGATATATCTTTACTTTTTATGACGACCTTATTACCTCGCTTCTAATGTTGAGGTAAAACGCATTTCATGTTCGATGTTAGATACGTTATTTGTTGTAGTGAACATCTCATAGTTTAGATGTATCACTTTGATGGCCGTCTCGTTAGAACAAGCGAGGTATTCCATTAGCAATTCGGTATGCTCCTAGTGGACATTGGAACAGGCTAGTCGTCGTAATTTTTTTATGCTTACTCAACAAAAAATTAATGGATTAATTTTATCAAGAGGTCTTGATAGCTGGTTACCAAAAAGTGGGGGAGGTTCATGAACCACCTGAGGGACGCTTCCTTGAACTTATTGGACAAGAGCTTGCACTTCAAGGATTTGGAGACAACTATGATGATCATCTGCGTATTAATCATGATGATGTGTTTCTAGGGGTCGCTTTTCCCATCAAACTTGACTAGTGAAGGTGGTTTAAAGTTTTCTGGTATCGGGGCCCCCTAAATCTCTTCATAGAGAGGCTGGGTTCCAGGACCTCATCCTTGACCTTGACGTCTTCATGATATTGCTCTTAAAGGGTTATGGCGTTCTTCCACAGGTCTTGGTTGGAACAATACAACTCTTCAATAACACGGACATCTCTACTAAGGCCTCATTGTTGTTGATACCAATGTTTATAGATGTTGTACCACCTCTTTGTGTCACCATGTGGAAGAAGATGATTAAGCCGAGTGGAAATCAGATGCAAGTGCAGCCTAGGTTAGTTTTACTAAGATTCTATGGTGAACTCTAATTGTATTAGTAAAAATATAATGAGGATGACTCTGCTTACAAAGGTGATCGCAAGAAGGACTGTAAGCTCTGATTATGTGAATCTTGAATTCCTTTACCAGCCCTAGAGGTTGGTTATTTATAGGCATCATTATGGGTCAGATCTTGGGAAGGAAACAATCTTTTCTCAACTTCCTAATGTGTACATGGGAGTAGGGAAGAAGTGGTTATTCTTTCTAGAATGGAGGAGTGGTTTCCTCATTTGTAGATATGACTAAAACGGTCCCTCTAAGGAAACCTCATTTTCCACGTATTGGAGAGGTGGATTAGCGATAGGCATGGATATTCAAGATAATGCCCACCCAGTTTCTCTATCGGCCCATTTACAACAACTTTGGATTGATTAGAACATGAGTTGCTTCTCTCTAGGGCCCAATAAAGCATCTTAATCCAAACATCACTCATCACCACTCTCACCATTATCAATCACCATGTCATCCACCTCATATCACCAATCTGACCACCAATCATCACCATCGAATTCCATCATTACCCAGATTATGGTCATGGTCGACCATCACTTAAAACAACATTGACAATCATTGTGACAACCTCTGATCACCTTTTTATCCATATGTTATCTTATATTTAACCACCATTAACTACCACTCTTACCGCCACCATCTTCCACTCTAATCACTGTCAATCACCATTCTAACAATTATCAACCACTATTATAACCACCATCATCCACCACATGACCACTATCGACCACCACTTTAACTATAGTTAATCACAGTGTTATCCACCTCCTATCATCAATCTGACCACCCCTCATCACCACCGGCTACCATCATTACCACGATTTCGACCACTATAAACCACCATTATAACTATCTTTAGTCGTCATCACTCTGACTACCATCGACCACCACCTATAATCACCATTCTAGCCATTACCAGCCATCTCTCTAATATGTATCTACTGACATTCCTCATGTTTAACTAATATAATTAAAAAAACTACAAAATCAATAAATTATATATTGTAATATTTTATGAGAAAAAGAATATGCATTGACAAAGTAAAATATTATTTACACTGTCAACCAATGAAAGATATCATGTCAAATCATGCTTTTATTTTTAAAATAATGACATAATATGGTTGAATAATAAAGGCAAAATATTTTTTTTAGTCCTGCATGTTAACGTCAAGGTTCATTTTAGTCTCTTAATTTAAAAAAAAATCATATTGGTCTCTTAACTCTTCAAAATGCTTTATTTTAGTCCTTTTGTCTAATTAACGACAGAAAAACTCAGAAATCGATTGCTAAATTCGTCGCTAATTAGACACAATGGACTAAAATGAAACGTTTTGAAGAGTTAAAGAGATAAATATGAACATTTTTTAAGTTAAGAGACCAAAACAAACATTGACGTTAATATACAGGATCAAAAAGAGTATTTTGTCAATAATAAAATATTATTGAATGATAATGTAAAACTATTTTACACCGACACCGACAATACCTTTAATCTCTTTATTTATTTTATCAATATAATGATGTGAATTATTTGAATTAAAATATACCTATGATATTTATTTTCATGTTTAAAATTAATTTAATTTTTCAAAAATTCGTAATTCAAAATTAAAATTTTTAATTTTTAAAGTTTTTTTTTATAAAAAAAACTATCATATTATTGAAATTTTTGAAACATAATACTACCCATTTTGGGCATAAGAAAATTTCTATTTGCATACCCTTAATGTTTCTAATACAACGCAACTACTCTAACTTATCTCTCCCCGTCAAAAAAGTTCTAATACAATTCAACCACTCTTTGTTAAACCTTCTTGGTGCTACCTTTCACATCATATATTTTACGTTCTAAAAGTTAACCGCTAAAACACATTAACAGTTTCGAAATGAAATCATAAAATGCGCAAATACGTGCAGCTTTTCAAAACAAGTTCACTACCATTCTTACGAGAATATAAATATGTATAGTCGATTCTTCTTTGTTCCTGTATTAGACAATTAACTTTAATAATACATAAATATGTTCGGACTTGGCAAATATTTATCTTGTTATCCCTTCAATTATATTTGGCATTTCTCAAAGGATATGGAAAGATTATAATAATTCAACACAAGTTTTTTTACCATTTTACCAAATTTACGGCTAAGAATAGAAAATTTAGTGATATCGGAAATTTGAAGGCGGTATCGAAAATTGTTAAGTAAAAAGTAAGAATTTCACATAAATTTCAGAATTTTCGAGAAAAATTTACGGAAATTCCATAATTTCCGAAATTTCTTACTGAAATTTAAAAAATTCCTATACTTTTGTAGTATATTTTACTGGAAATTTTGAAAATTTCGATAGTTTATAATTTTTTGAAAATTTTTAGAAATTTTGAAATTTCAAATAGTTTATTTTTTAACTTCTTTTTTTTTGCTGTTTTGTTTTTTTCTTTTTTCCAGTGAGGATCAAGGTAGGGACTCTTCCATTGAGGGCATGTAGACTGATAAAACAGAAGTTCAGGTCAAGACAGATGAGACAGAGGCTTCCCAATCGACTGTTGGGTCACACCCTCGCCTATATCACACTCTTGCCTCGTACCACTGACTGTTGAGTCTTCCGATGTTGTGGGACCTTCTGGTGCTAGGGCTTCTCTGAGGTACAAATTGACGATGTGTCACCACCATCACCACCTTCACCTGCCACAAATGACCAGGATAGTCGCTTCCAGTTGATTGTAGTTATTGCAGATAACCTCATAGGTTTGATAAACCCGGATGATGAGATTTTTACAGGATTATCTAGGCTAGAAGACATAGTTCGTGGGAGACCTATGTAGATGTATTATTTGTTACTTGTATTATATGTATATTTTGTGTCTCAAAATACTTACGATACTTATTTATTGTATAATATTTTGGTGATTACATGTTTCGATTCGAAGATTAACATAACATAAAACAGTACAAAAAACATAAATAAATAAAAAACTAAACATGAAAACTTAGGTACTACCAGATGATTCTAAACGTTTCATCATCTTGATATGTCATCGACAGATCTTGTTATCTACGCATCTAACTCGATCAGACTCTTAGTTATCCTACGGCGAAATGATTTCCACATGACCTTCACATCTTCATCGGTCTTCAACTCAATCACGTTGTATTTCACCTTCCATTTATATTAATTCAATCTTTCTGAAACTCGATCTTTCTCATCATTCTGTTATCGGTATCAGGCAGCAATTTATTCAACTTATCTTTCAAGTTAGTGAGGGATGTGGTGCCATCTGAAAGCTTGAATTCAACAGGATGATTGTTTCCATTGAAATATACTTCTGCCTTAATCAGAAATTGAGGAAGAGACATTTTTTTAGATGTCTTTCTCTATAACATAAGCTCATATTTATACAAATATGAATTCATTCTAGACCACACAAATTTATCAGTGCAATCAGAATTCAGAACCCTACAAAGATGTCTGCAAAATTCTGATTGTCAAAAAATTTTGAATCAATACACTATCGAAAATTTCATCATACAACTAAAATTCTAGTACAGAATGATAGATTTTGAAATTTCCGAAAAAATTGCCTCTTATCAGAAATTTTAAATGAATTACCGAAAATTTAAATATACCAAAAATTGCAAATGAATTATCAGAAATTTTATATATACCAAAAACTTTCACTATTATACCAGAAATTTCGTTCGGAAAAAATGTTCTTTTACCAAGGATATTTTTTGGAGTATGAAAATATGGGAGGTGTTAGGTATAATTGAGAGGTGGCAAGTTAAATCTTCCACAACGACTTAGCAAAGCCTAAGCCCTTCATTGGATGTGATTTTGTTTCCACAACTCTGCTTTGTTCATGGCTTCATTCATTCTTCTCTACACAGCTCTATGTGCTTTCATCTCAAAGATGGCTATGTTACTGGCATCCTAACTCAACACAATGGAGTAGGCTATCAGAGAAGGAAGAGTAAAGGGAAAAAGAATGAAGAAATATTTCAGAAGTTTACTTTCCAAAAGGATTAGGAGAGATTGTGGTCCCTTCAAAATATCCGATAAAATTGAATGATACAAAGAAGATTATGAGAGATTGTGGAAGTTAACTTCTGAGAAGAGTATTATGAGCAAAAAGGGAATGCAAATGGCAACTCCCATAACTTATTAAACACTAATAATATAGTTAAAACATCTCAGGAGCCAACTATGTTTCTAGGTGCTCCAGTGTCTAAACATTCCATTAAATATACAACAAATATCTAGATACTGTGAAGTTTCCCAATGCAAGTTATACCCTAAACTAAATCAAAGACAAGAAATAGATACTCTGAAACCAAATCACTAATCAAGTAATTCATGGTCAAAACAAAAAGGAATTTCCAGTATGTTATCTGTAAAAGAGTATGTTATCTGTAAAAGCAGAAACGCAAGATGCCTTCACAAGGTTGAAATTTATTCTTCTTTACTCAACTAGTCAGTCTTCACTCGTTTTGAGGGTGGTGCGGATAACTGGTCAAGTTCATCAGTAACTTTAGCATCATCTGCCTTTTGCTCCGCGCTTGTGTTTGGAGTGATACAGTTGATTCCAATCTTTTCATGACCCTCATTTGAGTTTTCAACATTTTCAACTGGAGAAGGTACTGCGGCACTAGATGACGGAGCAGAAGGCTCGCCCGACTTGAGCTGTTGCTCAAACATCATCTGTAGATGCTTCCCTTGGTTCTCAATTTGAATCTGTAGATTTCTTTGAATCTGCGTAATAATTTATTTTAGTTATAATAACAGAACTCGCGGTCATCTTCCTTATAAAAATGGGGAGATAAACAACACTCCTTCATCCAAAGATTGCACAGTAAAAGACAATGAACTTTAGCAACTAAAATATACCTCAAGTTGTTCATGAAGCCGCTTTTGGAGTTCCATCTGTAACCGCAATGCTTCGGTAATGCCCTTAGGCCTGCATAACAACAACCAAAGTATGTTTCTAAACATTAATATTTAATATTTCATCTCCATGAAATTTAAGTGATAGGAATAGCTTCAAATATTGGAAATGAGGACAACAGTTATCATACCATAGCAAACACTAGATCTGTAAGAATCAGTTTTTAGG
Source organism: Vicia faba (assembly GCA_948472305.1). Taxonomy (NCBI): domain Eukaryota; kingdom Viridiplantae; phylum Streptophyta; class Magnoliopsida; order Fabales; family Fabaceae; genus Vicia; species Vicia faba. The sequence continues at coordinate 497,538,678 of OX451738.1, forward strand.
TCATATCTTTGTCATAGGTTATACATTAAATTCAAATATACGATAATCCCTCCGACCCACAATATAAAAAATTCTAGCCAACACAAATTATCTTATTTTATATGTCCTTTTACAATCAATATCAATGAAGCATTAAACATTTACACTTTGCTCTATGCATACAATTTAGGGATGTCATTGTCACCAAAAAAAGGTCAATCAATACAAAACAAATAATTTCTAGATAAGATGGGGAGGGGAGGGAACTCACGTTTTTAAGTCTATAGGCGGCATTTCTTCGATTGAAGTCAACTTCTCTGGAATTCCTGTAGGTAGTGAAGAAAATGTCATTCATACCAGTAATCTCAGATTTATCCAAAAAAGTGGTGCAAATCCATGTGATTATTAAGTGTATTTAAACCCTAAAGAGAACAAGCAACAATACATAACAGCAGGTTCGACTATCCTGGAATTAAAGGAATTAAGGGATCAGGGTTCAAACCCCGGTGAAAAAAATCAGGAAGCCCTAAAACATAGATACAAATAAAAAGCCATCTGGTTTATATGAACATTAAATTTCCATATAGACTTGCACATACCTTCTGATGCTTCAGGTTTGTATCTGGCAGTTCTATATTTCTGAAATTAAAAGAACAATAATTCATTAAAAACCTTTGACTAAAACACACACCTATAAAAGAGTTCCCAAGTAAAGAAGAAAAATAAAAAATGTACCTGCAGGTGGCTTTTCACATGATAGATGGTAAGGCCCTCAACTTTCATCAGGTTCAAGACACCCTTAGGTGTAGCCTCTGCATATGAAAACCATGAGATAACAAGGAAAATCTGTAATGAGAAGAGCAAGAAGCCCAAATTTAAGAAGTGAACATACTCTCACTACCACCAAGCTGATTGACTGCGTCCACGAAGGCCTCGTGAAGTTCAGGAGTCCAACGCATTCTAGGCTTAGATTGTGAAGTAGTCGATCCAGAAGAATTAGGAAGATACTGCTGCAGTGAAACTTGATTCTCCTGCAGTAAAACTTGATTCTCCTGCAGTGAAGCTTCATTAGATGGTACATACTGCTGTAGTGAAACTTGAGCCTCCTGCAGTGAAACTTGAGCCTCCTGCATCAAGAGAAAATGGTACGTTTGTACATTTAGCCATCTTAGGGATTAAAACAAACAATAAAAGAAACACATACAGGGCAGGGCGAAAGGAAAGAGGGAATGAACTAGATACACATACTTATATGCATATGGCAATGATAAATGAATAAATTTTTTTAAAGAAAATAAACCTAAATGCACCAAAGCAAATCATACGCGTGCTTATGTTATAACGGCCTCAACTGGATAGTTAGAAATAACGAAACACATACCACTTTGAAATCAAGTTAGAAATACAAACCTTTGCTAATGGTTCTGCCATATTATCATCACCGAGAAGTTCATTCCAATTAGGAGTAAGAGAATCATCATCAACCGACATTAACTGATCAACCCACTCCTTGAACTCAGTTGTCTTAGCATTTCCACCCAAGACATCAGAACCACTGTATCCCACATGATCGTTCTGGATTGTAACATTATCAGGAAACGGATCAAACAGATCCGTTCCCCAGGTTTCTTGCAGGATAGGCATATCTTGCGGGATAGGCATATCTTGCGGGAATGGCATAGAATGCATTTCTGAAGCAGGAGAAAAAGAGACGTTATCAAGGAGCTCAGCAGGGTTTGAAAACATGTGTCCGGCAGTTCTGTTGTTGGAATTAATTGATGTAGCTCGCATCGAGGACGAGGGGTAAGATGAAGACATAGCTTCCACAAAAGGGTTCCAAGTGAATCAATCAACTTTGTACGACCTGATTTCAATATGAAAAATAAGTTGTATATTGCGTCAACTTACACACCCTCACTCTGTCTGTATAAAGTATAAACAACTTAATTTAACATTAACAGTATAAACTTAATTCAGCTTGAAATTACAAAACCACCACACGAAAAAGAAAAAAAACAAATAGTAGTAAACTAATGCTTGCTTTGCAAGTGGAATATATTCTTAAGAATTATGGTAACAGGTAAAATTATGCAGATGAATGCACAATCATGACAACGTTGAGTTTTGCACAATTCACATAAACGAAATTGAAATTCAGAATTTAGTTAAAATCAGGATGAATCACAATTCACTGCAGAATCAGCGTTGAAAACCTAATATAGTGAAGTATCATCATCTACGATATATGTAATAAAACTGAGAAAAAGAAAAGGAACAAGAATGAATTGAATTTGAATAGAGAGAAAATGATATGAAACAGTGAACGAACCTTGACATGGAAGAATGAAGAAGAAGAAGAAGAAAAGGTGCGGCAGAAGGGTTAATTAATTAAGAATATTTATATTTATATATATAAAATTAAGAATTGAGGATTATGGTTTGGCTTATAAGAGGAACGAGAGGGCGTAGGTATAGGAAAACAAGGTTAACCCCACTTTATGTTGATTTTGATTTTCACCTTTGGATCTTTCTGTTTTGTGGAGAATTAATGTTTTTTTTCGCCTCCACCGTCAGATTCAGATGTATCTTCTCATAAATTGTTGACTCTACTTTTTTCTTTCTTTCTTTTTAATAATTGTTTTAATAATACAAGAAAATATATTAAATGTGTTGGTTTAAAATATAAATAGATTTGAATTAATTATATTATACATCCTTTTATAATAATGAAAAAATTTAAATTTATTAAATAATTGAAGTATCTAATATATAATAATGATTGGATATATAGTTTATTCAATAAATTTAAAAAATTTATTTAGTTTATAATAGTAAACTATAATTAGTAATATAATTTTTAAAATATTATTGATGGGCAAATGTGTTTTGAATAAACAACTGTTTGGGATGACATAAGAAAAATGAAATAATAATTTTATTTTGATTTAGTGTTTGTTCATTGGAGTTTTGTTGTGATTCGATAAAAATAAAAGAAATGGAAACATTTAATTTATTTAAATTAGAATATTTAAAAATAAAATGATTGTAAAATATCATAAAATTTAATATATTAATTTATTTTTAATAAATTAATTATAATTTTATTGCAATGATAATTTTATCACTTACATATATATAATAGAATTATTTATTTGCTCATGATATCAATCAATTTTTTTTGAATTATAATGTTTAAAAATATTATTTCAATAATTAGCAATAAATATATATATATATATATATATATATATATATATATATATATATATATATATATATATATATATATATATATATATATATATATATATATATATATATATATATATATATATATATATATATATATATATATATATATATATATATATATATATATATATATATATATATATATATATATTGTAATTTGAAATTATATTAATATAAATATCATGTATATTTAATCATGTGATTATGAGTTATGTATAAAAAAATATGATACGTAAAATAATATTATTATTGTTGAGACATAATCTCTATTTAAGTTTCAATGATAACAAATTCAAATAATTTAAATTTAAAAAAAAAAATTATTAGCTAACTTTAATTTTGAGTGATCATGTTAATACAAGTTTTTAATCCAATGATTATCAATAATTATAAGGTTTTATACTGGTTACTTAAAATAAAAGTCATGCGTTGGATCAGAATTGAGGATGATGTCAATCTTGACCCAAGTTAAAATGCAAACATTAATGTGAATGCATTCAAATTCAAATCATAAATATTTGATATCTGATTTCATAATTGTTCAAAAGAATCGTACATCATAAGAAATGTGAATTAAATTTAAAAGAATGTTAGAACGGTGTCATGCATATCTTATAGAATATTTTATTGCCTTACCACATTTTTTATAAAAAATACCAAACTACCGCATATTTCAGTATATATATTAATATATCATGGTTTCAATTTTTTTTGGTTGTTAACAAAGAGCATCCGCCTTTTGATTTAGCAATTTAACGGAAGAGTGAAAAAAAAATCTCCATCCATTCGATTGACGAAAATATGTTAAAAGTTAGAAGCTCCGCCCATTGTTTCGATAGAAGCTTTTTAAAGGGAATTTTTTTTTAAATAATTATTATTTTTAAATAATTTTTATAAAAAAAATTCATCAAAATGATCTATTTTCAAATAAAAAATTTTTGCCACACAGAAGAGTAGTCACTCGGTGTAGCGCATGCATGTATTTTTAAGAGGAGACGCCACACTGCATGGTTTGTTTTCCTTTGTAAAGTCATGCAGTGTGGCGCATGCATGTGTTTCCAGAGAGGAAGCGCCACACTCATTGACTTCACAGTGTTTTTGCTAGATTTTTTTTAAATAAAATAAAAGTAACTAAAAAAATATTATATTAATATATAACATTACACAACGCATGAATACATTTTTTTGGACGTCCCTTCAACCTAAACGGGTTCCACTATGACATAAATGGCTGCACTTTTGCCTCGTCCCTTGTCTCACTCCTCTCTATTGATTTACCTGAGGTGTTTGTGGTTTGTTCTGACTCGCTTGATTATAAGGTGATTGATGTGATGGTCCTGGTACATCAGGATCATACATCTCATCGATCATTTCGCCTCTATTGTGTTGTGCTTCCAAAGAGATCGGTGCCCATGTTGTTGAAGTTTGATCTTGTTGGTTGGGATATGTGTGGGTGGGGTGGTTGATAGTATTGGGATATTGAATCATGATGGAAACGAAGCAACGGTTCTTATGGTGTATGGAATTCGTATGATGGTTGGGTAATTCGATGGTGTGATGTTTGACTGTATGTAGATTGGATGGTATGGTAGAAAGGAGATGTATCATATATGTCTTGGGTGTTATGATAGGATGAGGATGGTGCATATTGTTGGTGGTGGGTCGGGTCATACTCTTGGTATTGTGTTTGTGTGTGTGGTATGAATTGATGACGGGTTTGGTTGAATGAGGTGGTGTATGGTTGTTGGGTTTGAGTGGGTCGACATTGTGGTTGGGTTTGGTATTGTTGAGGGGTTGGTTGTTGGGTTTGGTATTGTTGAGGGGTTGGTTGTTGGGTTTGGTATTATTGAGGGGTTGGTTGTTGAGGTTGTTGTTGGGTGTATGTTGCAACTCTTTGGCGTGGATCGAACAAATATGTCTCTTGAGACAGAAATAAATTTGTTGAAACTGATGTGTACCATCTCAAATATTAGAGTGTTGGTTTTAAGTCATCTTGCAAGATCGGGTCCCTTAGGACCAATTCACGTATATGCCTTCATTGACGACATTGATTTTTAGCGAAGTCTCTCAAATCGTTAAATCCCCATTGATCGTCAACTCTGAGTAAATGCCACTGGCCCAAATATGTTGGAGAGTCGGGGATACCCTATTTCATGTTGAACTGTAGCTTCACACGATCAATGTGGTGCATCTCCACAGTAGTGAACCTAATGAGTGTTGTTTTTGCAGTCCAGACTTCAGCATCAGGAGGGTTAATCTCATGGTCGAGATCCTTATACGGCCTCCATACAAACTGTAGAGGAAAAAAGTTATATAAAATATTAAACTTAATTAACCTATTGAATGCGTTGTATAAAATATGTAAGTTTAATACCTCTTCGGGTCCAACATGATCAATAAGATTTCGGTAGACTACTATTGCGTTTCTAGGGGATTTGTTGTAATTCATCCCAGGAACAGACCACCTACATAGAAAAAATGGGTAATAAGTTGATACACTACATGTCTCAGTATATAATATGTAAAATTTATGGTTTTGTAATCTTACTTTGTAGCAAAGGGGAAGACGAATGGCCTTGTGTTGCGGGGGGGGGGGGGGGGGGGGGGGGGCGAGTGTCGGCATTCTCGACCAGCACCATGTCTGGAGCACAAAGGCGCAAGAATAGAAAGAACAACTATCGTTTGATGCATTTTTATACAAGGAACTATACAGATGGGTCAAAACAACAGAACCCAAACTATATGTATTTATTTTATCAAATTGTGTTAATAAGGATAAATACATGATATTAACAGTATTACCCGTTGTTTCATGAAATAAAAAATGGCCAAAATAATATCATTATGTAACACCGAGCTTTCACAATTTTTTCTTGCTCGGTAGATTTTTCGGTTATTACGAGACTACTATGATATTCTCTAAGAAGACAGAGATTAATACCTTGACCTCTAGACCATTGTTCAAATAAAGAGACTCCTAAAAGTTCCTCGCATATGCCGTTGTCTTGGTTGACTCGGTCATTGACAGCCTTACCATTGATCGGTAGACCGAATAACATGTACACGTCCTCTAGTGTGACTGTACATTCACCACATGGAAGATGAAATGTGTGATTTTCGGGTCTCCATCTCTCCACTAATGTGAGAATAATTTTATAGTCAACATGGTAATTGACTATGTTGAGTAACGGACCAAAATCGGCATGTCGTAAGTACGGTTCAATTTAAACGTCATAAGGGACATACTCACGAACACGACAACGAAATCTTTTAACATCCTATTAAAAACATGAATTACGTATAAGAAATACAAGATTTACGTATAACAATCATAAGAATTAAGGGGGGGAAATTTGTCGGCAAATAATAAGTATTGAGGAAAATACACTTACAAATGTTTCAATGTTGTTCGGAGTTCCTCTATGTTGATCACCCATGGTCAAGAGAGACATTTTTTCTTGATTACTCTTGTGTTGTTGATACTTCAAGAAAGAAATAATGTGTGAGTTATGATTGTGATGAACATATAGGGTGAATGGTACATGTATTTATAGGAAAATCTTGAAGAATACTTTGCATGCAAGAGATACACATAGGTGCCACACTAGGTGGCGCATGCTCTTCCTTAATACACATAGGCGCCACACTAGGTGGTGCATGCTCTCTATGATACACATAGGCGTCATTCAATATGGCTTGTTACTTTTTGCATGCATGCAAACCTGCAGCGTCACAGGGATCAGATGGCATGCATGCAATTTTTTTGTACAATTACAAGTCACCCTAGGTGGCGCATGCAAGAAAAAATAGGAGGATAGGCCACCCTAGGTGGCACATGCATGTAAAAATAGGAGGATAAGCCACCCTAGGTGGCGCATGCATGCAGAATATAGAGTACATCACATATTTTCATCAGTCTATTTAATCGTCTATGTAGGGTGCATTACTAGTATACATCCATAACTCACAAAAAACATACCTCAACCATATGGATCATTCACAAAATTATACTATTGTTGCTCATATTAACGGTGAGACGTTCAACTGTGATAGCTTAGGTTTTAATTTTCGTAATATCGATTTTATCCGCTTTCGGATAAACAAGAAATCAAGTTTTACACGCTTCAAAGATATACTAGAAGCCAAATTGCAGTGTGGTCCAGTTTACCAAATTCTTTACAAGTCCCTATTTCTATTTGACAACAACCAAGTCAGATTTAATCAACTTAAGGTGCGTGACGATGATGATGTTCGAAACATGTTTCAAACTCATGAACAATTCGGGTTCGATGAGATTGAGCCGTATGTTTTATTACAACAACCACATCAATCTCGGGTGGTAGATCCTTCTCAAGACTTTGAAGAAGAGGATGAATCTGACGAGGACAACCATCCTGAAGTCAATGTTATTTACCATGAAGAAGAAGATGATGAGGCAATGATTGATTTTATGGTCAATGATGACGCTGTAGATCAAGATCATGAACCTGTACCTGCAAGTCATGCGTACGGCCCTCCATTTCACATGACAAACTTGAACCTGGGGGAAGATGAACCAGCCTCAGATATCTTTTACAATCCTTATATGCAGACTGAATGGGCCTTGAAAGTTGGAGACATATTTCGAACAAAAGAAGAGTGTCTTAGAGCTATCAAAAATACCACATGGAAATTTTAGCTGACTTCACTATAGATAAAAATAATTCAGGGAGGTATGTTATTTTATGTCGTCAAAAACCAATTTGCCATTTTCGATTAACTGCATCTTACAGGAAGAGGAGTGATTCATGGGAAATAGGTTTCATTGATCCACTCCACATTTGCATCACCACCGTTCCGACACAGGATCATCGGAAACTTAGTTCTCAACTAATATGTCAAGAAATCATGCCTCTTATTAGTAAAGATCCATCATTAAAGGTGAGTACAATTATTTCTCATATCACTACAAGATTCAATTATACTCCCTCTTACAGGAAGGCGTAGATCGGGAGGACTAAGATAGTTGAACTTGTGTACGGTAATTGGGAGGAATCGTACAAAGAACTTCCAAGATTTTTGGTGGCACTCAAATATTATGCTCCGGGAACTGTTATAATTTTGGAGACACTCCCGGAATTTATCCCATACATAACTCACGTTAGTCGAAATGGAATATTTCATCGATTGTTCTGGGCGTTTGGACCATGCATCAAGGGTTTTGCATTTTGCAAACCTATTATACAGATTGATGGAACTTGGTTATACGAGAAGTATAAAGGAACATTACTCATGGAAGTGGCACAAGATGGGAATAGTAATGTTTTTCCGATTGCCTCCGCTCTAGTTAAAGGTGAGACAGGTGGTGGACTAGGGCATTTGACAATGTTCAACGATGGGGCCACATGACAACAAATTTGGGGGAATCATTGAACTTTGTATTCGAAGGAATCTGAAACCTACCAATTACTGCTTTGGTTAGAGCAACATATTTCAGGATGAGGTCATTGTTTGACACAAGAAGTTCAAAATGGAGGGCAGTGTTACAATCAGGGCAGTTGTTCATTGAATGCACGATGAAAACATTTAACGAGGAGGCTGCAAAAGCAAACACCCATAGTGTCACCGTGTTTGACCGTATTAAAGGTTGGTTCAGTGTACAAGAGACAATGGATCATAATGAGGAGAGGCCAAGGAGATATTATCGGGTCGAACTAGATAGAGGTTTGTGTGATTGCGGAAATTTTCAAGCATTTCGCATGTCTTGCTCTCATGTCATAGCGGCATGTTCACATGTTCGCTTGGACCCAATACAATATATATCCCCCGTGTACACAGTAAAGAGCATTTTAAGTGTGTACATCAATACCTTCTCTGTGTTGGCAAAGGAGGATTATTAGCCTGCTTATCAAGGGGGCATTGTTTGGCACAATGAACAAATGCGGAGGAAGAAAACGGGGCACCCAAAAAGCACTCGTATTAGAACTGAAATGGATACGGCCAACAAAATGATAAGATTATGCAGTACATGTCATCTTCCCAGACACAATCGGAAAAATTATCTGAATATTGGGTCTAGCTCTGCAACCTAACTTTTTTATAGCAAACTTTCCCGGAGTGTTTAATTAGTTGTACGCAATATATTTCAATTTAAATTCGAGTTATCATTTCGCGTTCAATTTATCATTCGATTACAACAACTTTCACATAATGACACAAAAAATTACAACACCACATACTCAGGACAATAATACAACAACATGATAAACAAACAAAACAACTAAATAAATCATAATATCTAAGAGATAAAAACCATCAACACAATATCTCTGGTCCAAGCATCATCATCATGATATCAGTGTCACATCTCACCTTTTTCCATGATCGCCTTACTCCATTTTCATTCATCATTGTGATGTGCCTTTCTACTTTTATGATTTGTTCACCTTCAGGAGTGTCTTCTTCCAACCAGTGAATCAAGTGCCTCTGAAAATGCTCGAACGTTTGCGTGTTCCAGAGTTTGATCTTCACCGAAGGCTTTTTCGCCAAAAAAATAACATGCGCATCTCTTTTGATCAGTGAAAACTTTGGTAAAGGAGTTGAGGATATTTTCTAAGAGTTATGTAACAAATGGTGAGAAAAAGTGAAGAGGATGGGTGGTTGCATCTATAGAAAATGCAAAAACACTATCAAGTCAAGGAGGGTGGTACCTCCTCTCTAGAAACACATGCATGCGCCACACTGCATGACTTTACAGAGAAGGACAAGCCATATAGTGTGGCGCCTCCTCTTAAAAATGCATGCATGCGCCATACAGAGTGGCTACTCCTCTGTGTGGCGAAATTTTTTGTTTGAAAAGTGGTCATTTTGGTAAATTTTTTGAAAAAGTGGTTATTTGAGAAATTATTTTGAAAGAAATGGTTATTTGAAAGAAAAAATCTTTTAAACGTATTTAAATTTCTTTTAAATATAAAAGAATTAAATTTTAATTATAATTAAAATAAAATATAGGTTTTAATTAATTTAAATTTGTTATAATTATTTATAATTAATTATTTATTTAAATAATAAAAATATTAATAATTTATCAGTGGTAACCGATTACAAGTTTCTGGTAACCGGTTACAGGCTTCAGCATTTCAAAAATATGAATGTTACCTGCATGGATAACCAGTTACAGCCTTACGGTAACCGGTTACCGCTTATACGATTTTGAAAAACAAGGTTGTTTTGAATGTTGTTTGTTTGTTACCTTTGTCCATGAATCATTGCACTTCTACACTCATTTAGAACCTTTTGAAAGGGTGCAATACATGTATATAATTCAAACATTTTTGAAGTAGAAACACACAACACCAAATAACAACCATCACAACATACAAAGTCAACATTTTGTTTCTCATTTTCTAACAAGTGCATTGATTAATATTTTGATCTTGCATAAAACTTTTACTCTTACATTTTCAAATACATCATTAGAAAAGTTTCATCATATGCATTGAGCACTTGTATAATATATTCATTGAATTGTTGTCTTGAAAGAGAAGAGATCAATACTTTGTATTGACATTGATTATCAACTTTCATATCTACTTCAAGAATTTGTTTCTAATCATTTTTCCAAAGTGATTATGGTGTAACCTTGTTGTTCAGGATTGTTGGAAGCAAGAGAGTATTAAGGGAGGATTGTTCTCTTTCTACTTTGTATTGGTTACCTTGTTTTCAGGATTGTTGGAAACAAGTGGGTACATTGAAGAGGATTGTTCTTTATGTACTTGGTTGGATCTTAAAGGATAGTTAAAGCCTTTGATCTCTCTATAGGTTAGATAGTAAGCATCACATTTGGATGTGGATAGGATGTACGATAATTCTAACTATAATGAAATCTCTTACATGTTGGTAAGGGGACTGGAGTACTCTTGAAGTGTAAGGGGAACCAGGATATATCCTTGTGTTATTTACTTTCTGCATTTTATCGGTTTCATATTCATATACAAACAAGAAAATAAGAACATCATCACATAAAAGAATAAAAATTTGCAATCCACTTTATTCAACACCGTCTTAGGTGCACTCAAAAACCAACACGCACTTCTTGATCAACGAAACCTCTGGATTTTTCCGGTGGTGAATGACGACTTGGTCGGTGCAGCGATGGACTGCGAGATTTATATTGTCGGTGTCTCCGTAGAGGAGATCTTGAACGACGCCTTTCTCCAATGCCTCGATCCTATCATTATGTTGGATGATCAAAGTGTTGGTCTGGTTGAGCGCCAAGAGCAGGGCCGCCATAGTTGGATCTATGTTGGATGGCACCAGAATTGGCAGAAAGTTATCGGGAACATCTTGAGTTTTCTTGGTTTTAACGGTTTCCAGGAACTGGATGCCATCGTCCTCCGCCTCTTCGGAGGAAAGAGATACGGTGCGACAGTCTCTCTTAAGGGGAATGGTCTCTTCGAGAAGTGGCATTTCTCTGTCGTTGTCAATTTTACGGACGGGTAAGATGATTGTTTTGTTAGCAAGGTTATCGTCATCTTGTCTGACCATGATGGAATCTTGAAGGTTTGATTTGATCTTTAGGTTTTTGGGGAAAGAAAAGGTGGGTAAAACAAATTTCCCACAGACGGCTCCACTGATCTTACTGGTGATCAGAACTTGTAATGAGTCAGTAACTTTATCTGTAGTGCTGAAATCAATAAGGATGAGGTGTACCTGCAAGACTCTTTGATGCTCAAGTAAGTAAGAGTGTAGAGATACGTGAGAGAAAAAAGGGTTAAGATTTTATTACCTGACCCTCATAAGTGTGAGGGTATTTATAGTGCCCTAACACTTGGCCATTGGTTCCCATTTTTGGATGAATATCAAGGCTAAAAATAGGTAACTGTTAGGTTTCCTACATGAAAGTAGGTATGAGAAACTCATCCTCATTATCCTAAGAAGCTCCCTGCATCTCACGAGCAATGTGTGGAACTAGCTGTTATCGCGGGAAGAGATATTTATTTCCAGAAGAGGGGCACATAGGAGGTGTGCTTTCTGCTGGCCTCTGATATATTGGTGTTGTACCCCAAAATTTTTCCTCCCATATTTCTCAAGACATGTCAAGAAGAATCCCCAAATGGCTCAAGATTGCTCAAGAGTTGGACATTCAAGCTATCTCCTAAGGCAGTCAATCTCAAATTAGGGTTTTGTGTTGCATCAAGGTCCTTACATACAAATGACCTCAAGTTCTCCCTAATGTCCTAATATGTTCTCAAGTTCATCCTTGTCAAATTTCAAGCCTTGCAGAGGAAGTTTGATCAGTCAATTGCTCAAGAGGTCCCAAAATTGACTGTGCTAGGGCAAAAGCCAACTGTGACCTACAAATAGTCAAACCTTAAGATTTTTTTGTCAACATTTTCATTTTTAAGGATAATTCATCATTTGATCAAGGGTTGATCATGATTCATCAAGGATTTCTCAAGATTCATCAAGATTCAAAAGTTGTTAAATTAGGGTTTTGTAGGAAAAGTCAACTCAACTTTGACCAAGCATAACTTTCTCATACTTTCTGAGAAATGACCCATCCAAATCTCATTTTGAAGAGGATGCAATTTCCTACAATACATCTTCACACCCCAAGATCCATAAATGCACTCACAAGAAGTGACAAATTTGGACATTATAGGTCATTTTTGAAAGTCAACAAAAACACCTTTTTTAAAAAAGCTTATAACTTGAGAATGGAATATCAAAATGAGATGATACCAAAAGGGTTGGTTAGAGGACATCTCTAGGTTTCTAAAAAGTCCAAGAACACCTCCAAAAGTTCAAAATTGAAGAAGTTATGCATTGTTGAAGTTGGGCATTTTTCCAAAATTGCCAAAAGTCAACTATCCCCAAAACTCCAATTTTTGACAAATGGGCCCACTTTTTTCCACTTGATTTAATCTTGTCACACCACACACGTGTCATATCTTCAGTCTTGTACCAATTTATTAGTTTTTCTATTTTATTTGATTTTTATTGATTTAATTCATTTTTAATCAATTTAAATCCAAATAAAATCTAAATATTAATAACTTGTGATCTTTTTGATTGATATAGGTTTCAATTATCATCATGGACCAAATCAAATCCGAATCATGCCATGTTATGAACAAAATATTGGTTTTTGACACTTTTGGAAGCTTTGTTAATGGAGAATAAAATCAAATCTTCAATCATCAATTCACATGGATTCAAAGCCCAAAATTAAACCTAATTGCTTCTATTATACTCACACAATGCAAAGGCACAAGGAGGACGACCTAGAGGCTGCATAAACTGCAATACCAAAACTATAAAAAAGCTTGAAAAGTTGGAAATCGAAATCAGCCTTAGAGTCCAATTCAAGGCAAAAGCTCGACATAGACTTCTTGTTTGCCATCCACTGAAGCGATTGCAATCAAAAGCAAGCCCTGAAAACACCTAAAACGCACTGTAAGTATCCATGAACATGGCCCTGTACACGAAAACATAACCTCTTATTCTTGCATCTTTTTGACAAAACGTTGGTGTATTCATGACTCTTGCATGATTTCTAAAGATTCTGCAATATTCAATTGAGTTTTTGTAGCCTGTAAAGCCCTACCCGAAACTAGGGTTTGGGTTTCTTGTTTTTAGGCATTTTCGTTTTAGGTAAAATTGGAACAAATCATGGACATGGATGAGTTCAGGAGGATGAGACGAACATGGTGATGGTCTTGGATTGCATTTTTACAGCCTAGAGAAGATTTTAGGAGTGAGCCATGGATTTAGCTGCGGATAAAATCCGCAGGTAAATAACCAGGCTTTTCGTTGAAGAAGATGACTAGGTGTCTTCTCCCTATTGGCTGATTCGAATCTCGCACCATTTTTTTTATTTCAGGAATAGTTGTTTGTTTTCCATATATTAATTGTTGTGTATTATAGATACAAAAGAAGCAAGTGGCTCAGTGGCTAGGGAGATTGTTCATTGGCTAACAGGACCTGGGTTCGAATCCCAGGTCCACCATATTGCATATTGTTATTTTTTTTCAGATATTCAAACGCTTTTCAACAAGCATGGTACATGATACATCCTCACCTAATCAGATGCTAGATGGCCTCCAGGCCAAATCCAAAGGTCAAGGTTGAGTGTCCATCATGGTCTCAAGTCAAAGGCGTGCATGGGATTGGAAAAGTCAAATGCAGGCTGGCTTGAATTGGGCCAAACAATTGCAATTTTCACCTCCTCTTGGGCCCAACACCCCCTTGGTTTATTTTCTTTTCATTATATTTATTTATTTATTTTATTGTTTTAATTAATTATTTTTATTATTACTAACCAATTAAAATTTTTCCTCATAAAATCATAAAACAAAAAAAATATTATTTTTATTTATTAAAATTAAATTCACCATTTTATTTTTGTAAATAAATATTAACCTAATTAATTTAGTTTTAAATAGGTTTAACTTTTAATATCTTTTGCAAATAATTAAAATTAATGTAGAATTAAGTTTTTACTAACTTTTAATCAATTCATTTTATTTCTTTAAATATTCAAAAATCCAAAAATATTTTCATTAATTAATTAATTTAATTATTAATTTAGATTTAATTTCCATTTAATTCAAAAATCAACCAAAAATCTCTTTCTTTCAAAAAAGGGTCAAAACCCTAAAAAATACGCCGATTTAATTTTCTCGCACGCGATCAATTTTGCCTTATTATTGTAATTGCTTCTGGAATGTAATAGCTTTTAAATAGGACTTTATTTTATCGCTTTATTTTACTTTCCGCAATTTAAATTAAAGGGTTGCTTTTGGCGATGTAAATACCCGACGCCTTGTAATAGTTTAGATTTAATTTCCGCAATTTAAATTCCGCAACTATACACTATTAGATGTTTGATAATAGGGAATGCATAACAAGATCAAATGTATGAACTTAAAATCAACATGGATAACCCATGACATGTACAAAGATAAAATAAACCGAAAACAACACACTCGCACATGCGCACTCTTAGGGTACACCTCACTTGGTTGCCTTCGAACGTGGTCATTGAGTATAGGAAGTTTTAGAGGTCGCCCTATTGTCCAAAGATTATAGTTGCCTCGAAACGGTTGCCTCGAAAAAATGATCTAAGACATTAGGGTTACCGCTAAGGCGTCCTAACATTGCTTTAGTGACCTAACGTCCCTTAATCGAATTGACCCTTAAAACTCCAACGACAATTCTACCTACTCATCAATAGTGGGATAGCATTGTCTAAAGGACATTTGTACAGATTAATTCCTTTTTCGAGTAGGTAGATGGTTCTTAAGTACTTGCTCTCTCAAAACAAAACAAAACTTTTCGCACTCACACCTTTCAAACAAAAACTTCTTTCAAACCCACGAATACAAAGAAAAGCAAATTTTGAAAACACTTTGAGCAAGTACCTAAGAGCCCGTAGATAACTACGGATAGAAATGGTGCTAATACCTTCTCTTTCTATAATCTACCCCCGTACTCAGAAATATCTCGAAAAAGGAATTTTTCTATGCTTTTTTCCTTTCCTTGTTGGATAAAATAAAAGTCGGTGGCGACTCTTGCTTATCGCGACATTTTGCAAAAACAAACGCAAAACGCAAACCAACATTCCAAAACAGTCAGCTCTCTTTCCCACCGTATCACAATTGGGCCATCACTTTTGGGCTGTTTTAGGCACGAGTGAATTGGGTCAGCCATAGGTCCAGTCTAGAACACTTTTAAATTTCCATTTTAACTACAGTTTCTTCTAAATTATTTGAACACATAATTGCTCACTTATAAAAGATACATGTGCTTCCTTAGAGGATTCTAAGGTACTATTAAGATTAGAAACTTCTCAATTTTAAAATTATTTTTCTTTGAAGAGATATTTTCCTAAATTCGCCTAAGGCATCAACATGAATTTCTCTAAAAGCTTTCAGTAATTATAAGGCAAATTAAAAGCATAATCATATGTGTGTCATTAAACACATATTTGAATATTCATTATCATCTAAGCTAGAACAAGAAAAATAACTTTCATCTTCGTATTCTCAAGAAATATAATCTCTAAGACCTTTTGTATAATTACCCTTCATCTTGTAGGGATCTTTCTTGTTGTTATGCTCGCTAAAGCTTGGACACGTAATACGATAATGATCAAATTTTCCACATTCATAACAAGTGATTTTACTATCTTCCTTTTTCTTTTCTTCTTTCTTATGTGGATGATATTTATTAAAGTTAATTGGATTCTTGTCAGATTGCTTGAACTGGTGTTTCTTTATATATCTATTGTAGCATTTGAAGAATTAGCCCATTTCTTCCTCTTTGGAAGAATCTTCCTCAAAATTATCATCATCTTCCTCTACTTTTATAGCCTTGGAATATGAGGCTTTCAAGGAGATGTCATGTTTCTCTTCTTTTGCTTTCTCTTTATTTTTAGCATTTATTTCACTTGCAGCAAGTCTTTTTAATTCATTCTCATACCTAATAAGTTTTCCAAACAAGGTTGCTATGTCCAAAGTGTTTAGATTGTGTGATTTCTTAATGACGGTTACCTTAAGTTTCTATTCCCTGCACATTGATCTCAAAATTTAGTTACTACATTCATGGTTAAATAAACATTTACCCTAATTTTCTAGCTTGTCGATTAAGTGGAGAAAACACATCTACACGGGTTCTAGTGTTTCAGCTGGTTCTAAATGAAATAGTTCATACTCTTATTTAAACATGTTAGTTTTAGATTCCTTTACATTTTTAATACCCTCATAGAGCACTTGAAGAGAATTCCACATTGATTGTGCACTTATATGATGTGAAATTGAGTAATACACTTTTGCGCTTTACGCATAAATGAGCATGTTTCTTGCCTTTATGTCATCCTTTTTATTTTCTTCATTTGTACAATCCTTTTGGGGATTTTACAGTAGATATGCCATCGGCATCACTTTTTATCTACTAAAATTAACAGAACATACATATTATCCTTCCAATAAGTATAGTTTTCACCTTTAAAAATTGGGGCTTTATTGCACTCTCCCTTTGAATCATTGTTACCCATATTCCCAACTTTTGAAGTTGTAAGACTTGATCAAAAGACCAACTTTGAGGCTAATTGTTAGGGAGAATATATACTTGAATAGTCTAGAAGGGGAGTTGAATAGATTGTTCCCAAAAAGACCAGTTTAAACAATCTTTTCTTTTTAAAATCAGAGTTTAATAAAATTGCTCGGCGTAGTAAAAATTTTGTACGAAATACAAGATATTGGACTGTTTGTAGTATACTCTTAAGCCAAAAATAAAATGAAAAAAAGATGAAGAGACTAAATCAATCAACTCATAGATTGAGCTAAATTCAGTTTACAAGAGATGTGTAAATCAAAGTCATTCAATTAAATAAAAATCTATTATTACAATTTTAAAATCTAATCAAAATTAAGAATGTTTAGAATCTTAATCTAACACAAACCTAATTAATATACATGAAATTTTTGTGAATGCGGTAAAACCCAACTATATGCAATTGCTAAGAAAACATTAAAACCTAAATATAGGATTCAAAAAATATATGTGAGATAGAGAAGGGCGCAATTATAGTGGTTCATATACAATTATAAACACACACACTGTTATACCCCAAAATTTGCCCTCCCATATTCCTCAAGAAATTGCCAAGCCAAGCTACAAAATTCCCCAAGGGTTGTGCAGTGCAACAGTCTCCCATACAGTCAAAATTAGGGTTTGTGTCTGATCAAGAAAATGGAGTGTTCAAAGGCCCAATCAAGTCTCATATGCTTACAAACATGGTCAAGCATCCTCATATCAAGTTTCAAGGCATTCAGCTCAAGATTGCACAGTCAAAACCCTAAATTGCACTACAGTCAACTGTAGGGGCAAAATGGTCATTTGGCAGTCAAAAGTTCAAATTTTTGGTCAATATATCATTTTGAAGCCACAAACATCATTTGATCAATGCTTGATCATGATTCTCAAAATTTGGCTCAGAAATCATCAAAGATGCAAAAGTTTCCTTATTTGGACAGCTGAAAAAGTCAACTGAAATTGACCAGGGCATAACTTTCACATGGATTATCATAAAAATTCCATCCAAATCTCATTTTGAAGAGAAAGACATTTCCTACAACTCATCTTCATACTTCAAGTCCAAGAAATGCTCTCATAAAAAGTTATCAATTTCAACATTATAGGTCATTTTCAAAAGTCAACAAAAAGGGACTTTAAGTCAAAGACCATAACTTGAGATTGGTAAATCAAAATGACATGGGACCAAAGGCATTGGTTAGAGGACTCAAAGACCTTTCCAAAATGTCCAAGAACATGTGAAAAGCTTAAAAATTGAGCAAGTTATGCCTTGTAGAAGTTGGGAAATTTTTGTGAAATGGCAAAAGTCAACTATCCTTGAAACTCCAATTTTTGACAAAAGGGCCCACTTTCTTCCACTTGATTCATCCTTGTCATGCCACACACGTGTCCCATGATTAATTTCAAGATCAAATATTGATTTTTCTATTTTTTTTAATTTTTGATAATTTAATTCATTTTAAATCTTTGAAAATTTAAATAAAATTCAAAAAACCAATGGAATAGTGTCATGTGAATTTGGACAACTTCCATATATCATGGGCCAACTCAAAAACTCAGGCTAGGGTTAAATTGCACACTAAGTCTTGGTCTTGGCTTAAAAGAAGGAAAATTTGTTAATGGAAAAACCCTAGGACTAGTTCTCTCATGAGCATGAATCTAGGTCAACTAACAAGCCAATTCTCTTCCATCATAAGCACCAAGTCAAACCCTAACCATAACACACCATATGCTGCGCTGAAAAGCCTATTGGAAACTTGAAAATTTAGCCATATAACAAAATTCTGAAATCAAGGTTCGAGTGAGTTTGAAGCCTTAATTCTTTTTCTAATAGCTTCCTGGACCATTTCTGAACACATCCCAACTCCAAACATCTTTCAAAACTCCAGGAATTGGTAGGGAGAACTCAAACCGTGTCACATAACTTTTGAGATTGCATATCACAATTCATACGTCCTTTCGCATTTTTATTGATGAATTCTTGTTCCTTACAAAGTTTCTAAGCTGTCCATTGTGTTTAATTGCATTTTTGTTGATCATACGCGAATCTACCATGTCCACATTTTAGGGTTTTCAGGTTTTGATTTTAGGGCTTTTACAATACTGTAAAATTAGCCTTCCAGACCATGATAATCATACTCAGCAAATCTAGACGAAGATGAAGCATTAGTCGCGACAAATTTATGAGCCACATAGGCTTATTCGCTATTTTCTGGTAGCTAGCTTAAGGCAACGCGTAGAAAACTGTTGCCTTTGAGTTTGTATTACAGGGGACGCGAAGACGAAGATATCGTGGCAAGTTCTGATTCGTGGGTTCAAACTTTCGCGCGTTCCCTCCACTACGCATTGGTTTTGATTTTTGTTATTTATTAACCATAATATATTAAATGAAATTAAGTGGCTCAGCTGGCAGGTGGTTTCCTTTGCATTGTCCAAGACCTGGGTTCGAGCCCCAGGTCTGTATATATTTCATAATATTTTTCAATGCCAGTTCCCATGCAGCACAAGCACTGAAGCGCATCGTGTGTCCCCCAAATCCAAGCGTACACGCATCCAGGGGATTCCAATCAAAGGCAAGGATTAAAGAGCACCGTGCTCTATGGTCAACACGTTAGCACATGATCCAGAAAAGTCAATAAGATTCAAAGCTAAATGGGCCAGGCCATTCCAAGCAACACCTCCAATTTGGGGCTACCCCCCCCCCCTGGTTTGCATTTTTTCTATTTTTATTCTTATTTTATTCTTTGCTATTTTATTTATTCTATTTGTTTTGACATAATTAATTTATTTTCATCAAAAAATATAAAAACATTCAAAAATCAGAAAAGACCAAAAAATAATAAATATTCACATTATAATTTTTTTTTTCATAAATAAACGCTTGTAATTATTTAGTTTTAATTAGATTACAAATTTAATTCTTTTAATAACAAAAATAAAAAAAAAAATAGAATTAGGTTAATTAATCATTTTTATACCTTTTTAATTTTCTTTTTTTATCACAATATTATTTATTTATTTATTTTTTTATAATCAAATTTGCACATAAATAAATTAGGGTTTAATTTAGATTAATATAACATTTTTACCATAAACTTAAAAAAACAATAGAATTAGGGTTAGTCAATGATACTTAATTCCTTCTTTTTCTTTTTCTTTTAAATCTTAAAAAATACAAAAATATAAAAAAAAAACATTCCTTTTTCTTTAATTTTAATTCTTCATTAGTTCTAATTAATTAATTCATTAACTTTAAATACTTTTGCAAAAGGGTCCAACGCCCTAGTTTTGTTTTTTTAATTTCTTTATTTCGCGCATTTATTTTATATCGTTTAAATAATTATGTATATGCCCCAAAGCCTTGTAATAATTTTTACTTTATTTCTCGCCCTTTTATTTTATTGCTCTTTTACTTTCAGTCAAATCGGGTTCGGTTTATTTTGGCGATGTGGACCCGCGCCAGTTGTAATAGTTTAGATTTATTTTTTCGCAAACTTTATAACTGTTAAATGCATGCAAGAATGAATGGCCCTAAAACTAAAATCAAGCGTAGATCACAACAAACATGACAAGACAAAATAATTGAAAACGATACACGAATCGCACACACCACCCCTAGGGTACGCCTCACTGTTGCCTTGCCTCGAAAGGTGATCGTCGAGTAGAGGACGTCTTAGTAAGTCCTCATGATCCGGGAACCTGGCATGAGGGTAGCTTCTAAGGTGTCTTCCCATTGCTCTGGTGATCACCACGTCCCTAAAACTCGAATTGACCCGAACACCTCCAACGGTGGTGCTACCTACCTCTCAATGGTGGGATGGCACTACTTTAAAGGATATTTACACAGACAAATTCCTTAGGGTAGGTAGACGACTCATGGATACTTGCTCTCTTCAAAACAAAAATTCAAAGACTTTTCACACCAACACTTTTCAAAAGCTTTCAAAGCAAATTTTTCAAACACTCTGACGTACGAGTCAAACTGAAATTTTTTCAAAGAAACTTTGTTAACCCACATTGAAAAGCAAACAAACATTTTTGAAAACACAATGAGCAAGTATCTAAGAGCCCATGGATAACCATGGATAGAAAGGGTGCTAACACCTTCCCTTTCTATAACCTACCTCCCGAACCGAGAGCAATCTCTATAAGGAATTTTTCTGTGCTTTTGTCCTTTCCATTTGGAGAAAATAAAAGACGGTGGCGACTCTTGCTTCCGCGACATTTCGCGAACCAGCTTTAAAACAGTCAGTTCCAGATCCACCGATCACAGAACTGGCGACTCTGCTGGGGACAAACTTAAAGTGAGGTGTACCTTAGGGCTAGCTCATAACTATGTTTTCAATTGTTTTCCTTGTGTGCTTTAAATTGTGGATTGCTTGGGAGTTCTATAGATCCTAACCCGGATCTGGGGGATACCTTCTTAGAAAGTAGCAACAAGGCTGTGAGGGAACTGTGCGGGGTATACCGACATGGTTGAAGCAGTCTGCTACGTTGATGTGGCACTTTGGTGTGTACCGGTAACCCTTGAGTTCAGTCAAGGAGAGTACGGGGCCTCCGCGTGGTGTCGTGAAGCATCAACAGACCTTAGGAACCTTAATTGAACCATCTTGGCCTCTTTAGGGTAGTGAGATAACTGACTTTGGTGCAGTCCGAGGTTGGTTGATACTCGATACTACACTCAATTGAGGGTTGCTTTCCTGGAATATTTCGGTCGCCAGTTCAGTGGCTAAATCGAAACGATGAACAATGAAAGCAATCCCGTGATATTGGGAACCTTAGAACCCGGTTACTTTGATTAGGACAGGTTGAACCCACCAACTTCAAGAGGGTACTACCCAGACCCCATGCTGGCCTTAAACCTTAAGGGCCTGTCTTGTGTGCCTTGTGTGCCTTACATGTTTGTCTTTGTAAATATCTGTGGTGTGTTTAATCATAGCATCATGACATCATCCAGCATCATACGCATTGACTAACCATTTCAGGGGTTCGAATTTTCATCTTTGTTCTTGTTTTGTAGGACATGGAAACTGTTCGTAGAAAGACAATTCCAATCAGTCTTGTAAGGATCCCTCCTCAGCTTAAGGAGCTTATATCCAGGATTCCCGAGAACTCTTCATTCAGTGAAAGGCATGGAAGTCTCATCAGCTTGGTCAATACCAACATTGAGGAAGATATGATGAAGGTCCTGTTCCAATTCTTTGACCCCCTGCATCACTGTTTCACCTTCTTGGACTATCAGTTGGTACCTACATTGGAGGAGTTCTCCCGACTCCTGAAGATCCCTATCCTTGATCAGCTACCCTTCAACGGTACAGAAAAGGAACCTAAGCTTGAAGAGATTGCTAAAGCCTTGCACCTACAGTCATCTGACCTCAAGGGACATTGGGAAGTCAGAAGTGGTATTAAAGGGTTCTTAGCCAGGTTTCTGTTTGAAAAGGCCTATGAATGTTGGAACTCCCTTGACTTGCAAGCTTTTGAAGAGGTTGTGGCCCTCCTTGTTTATGTTTTGGTGTTGTTCCCTAACCCAGATCAGCTCGTTGATATCAGTGCTGTCCAGATCTTTATGTCCAGGAATCCTATACCTACGTTGCTGGGGGACCTCCTTCACTCATGTTACACTCGAACCATGAGAAAAAGAGGTGTCCTTATGTGTTGCACTCCTCTCCTGGGAAAGTGGTTTATTTCGCACCTTCCACAATCAGTCCTGAAGAATGAGCGGGGTTTGAGATGGTCACAACGGTTGATGACTCTTACACATGCAGATATACATTGGTGCCCTAGGTCCAGAGAAGATGTCACTATCATCGATCGTTGCGGGGAGTATCCTAATGTTCCTTTACTTGGAATCAGAGGGGGTATTACTTATAGTCCATGCCTGGCTTGGAGACAATTTGGTTATGCTCGGAGGGATGGTCCTCATGACATGTTGATTCCTGACATAGTTTTTGACTTCGACAACGATACTCAAGGACTTCGCCAGAGATTTATCAAAGCTTGGAGGATGCCTAGTAGGATAGACAGCAAGACACTGGGGCACAGGAACTCCATCCCTTTGGAGCCTTACCTCAAGTGGGTACGAGCCCGCTCTCAGAAGTTAGTAATGCCTTATCCTCACATGCTTCCAGTAATCAAAGAGCCTGCCTTGGAAGGAGAGGTGTCTCATGTTATTCAGCACCCTGATATGCCCACATCCTGGGAAGAGATGCAGAAGAGCTGGATCCAGCTTAAGGAAGAGCGGAATTCTCTTGAGACTAGTTTGCATGCCAGTGAAAAGAAGGTCTTGGAGCTCACCCGCCTGTTGCATGAGGAAAGGAACCTCAACACTTACATAGCTCCAAAGAAGATGCGCAACATATTTTGGGATTGATTTGATCTTTTTTGTATTTTTTCCCATGAGGCTTTGATGTATTAAACAATGATTTTCTTAATAATAACGTGCGTTCCTTTTGGTCTACAACAAATTTGAATTTTCGAACTCTTGAATGCATTGCATAAACACATATCATTCATCATGTGCATCATAAATACTCTTCTTTTCAGGTTGTTTACCGTTCTTCGCTGTTTATTTCAGCATCATGAACCCTGAATCATCAACCGAGGCATCTATCAAGGCTCTTTAGGCGCAGAACGTCCAATTTCAGGCGCAGAACGCCCAATTTCAGGAGCTGATCAAGGGCTTGGCTCAGGGTCAACAAGAGTTGAAGACCATGCTTCTGAAGAAGACTAAGAAGAAGAGGAGGACTGTGCTATTTAACACTGGGCGCAGACTCGGGAACACTTTGGTTGAAGCTGAAAGGACTCCTCCATCTGTGACGGAAGGTAGTCACCAAGAAAGGGAGGTCCCAACTCCTGTGGGCTCTGATACTGAAACAGACTTCAACGACGAACAGTACCCTCCTGCTGAAGACCGGTACAAACAGCTGGAAGACAGATTAAAGGCTATGGAAGTTCAGCGGGTGCCTGGATTGGATTTCGGAGACTTGGGGTTATCTACTGGGGTGGTGATCCCACACAAGTTCAAAACACCTGCCTTCGTGAAGTATGATGGGGCTTCCTGTCCCAAGATGCACCTCCGTTCTTATGTAAGGAAGATCCAGCCTTACACAGCAGACAAGAACCTTTGGATCCACTTCTTCCAGGAGAGTCTTTCAGGGACTCACCTCGATTGGTTCTATCAGCTGGATGGAATCAGCATTCGTAACTGGGAGGATCTGGCCACTGCTTTTTACAAGCAGTATCAGTATAATGCCGACCTCGCTCCTACGCGTACCCAGCTCCAGGGTATGTCGCTAGGGTCGGGTGAAGGTTTTAAGGAGTACGCCCAGAAATGGAGAGACCTGGCTGGCAGGGTGCAGCCACCATTGACGGATCGGGAGCTGGTAGATATGTTTTTGGGGACCCTATCTGGTCCATTTTTCAATCATCTCATTGGTAATTCCTCTGCTGGGTTTACTGATCTGATCTTGACTGGTGAAAGGATCGAGGCCGGTATAAAATCGGGGAAGATACAGAAAGTTGCCTCCTCCAGTACTGAGAAGAAACCCTTCAAAAAGGAGGCTAGTGCTGTATATAGTTCCCGGAGAACAGAGCGACCTGAACGCCACCAATCTGTCAGTGCGGTAATGATTGCCAAACCTGCTGCCACTCCTCGGCCAACTAATCCTCAAAAGTTTGAAAGACCCCGGAGAGAGTTTACCCGGTTAAGCATGACCTTGTCACAGATCCTGCCACAGTTGCTATCCACCAATTTAGTGACTGTCAGGGAGGCTCCAAAGTTTCCCAATACCGCATCCCCCAAGTTCAATCCAAATGCTCGCTGTGCTTATCACTCTGATAGCCCGGGGCATAACACAGATGACTGTTGGGCCCTAAGGAATAAGGTTCAAGACCTCATTGATGCAAAGG
This sequence comes from Vicia faba, assembly GCA_948472305.1. NCBI lineage: Eukaryota > Viridiplantae > Streptophyta > Magnoliopsida > Fabales > Fabaceae > Vicia > Vicia faba. The sequence continues at coordinate 497,563,896 of OX451738.1, forward strand.
AAATACAGTTTGAGGCGCCCGAGAAGCCGAATGTTGTAACTGCTCCCATGCCCCAGCATGGAGTGAATGCTGTTGAGGAGAATTTGTATGTAGCTTCGGTGGATGATGTTGCTACTCCGTTGCTGATGGTCAAGAGGAATCTGTTGCTAGCCGGTTTATTTCCGGGATGTAGCGAAGGTTGCCCTCTATGTGTTGCTTCCCCTGCTGGTTGTTCTCTGCTGAAGTCAGGTGTCCAAAACCTGATAGATAGTAGAGAGATTTTGTTCAGAAAGACTGTTGTTCCTGCTGCTCCTGTTGAAGAAGTGTCGATCGTTACCATCTTCAACAACCATTCCGAGGCTCCTTCAAAGAAGCCTGTCCAAATTTTGTCAGTTCACAAGAGTGCTCCCATCACCATTACTGTTCCGGGGCCTATACCCTACAAATCTGATAAGGCTGTCCCATGGCACTATGGGGCGGATGTTTATGTTCTGGGTGTGAAACAAGAGTTCAACATTGATACTGGTGTCTCCAACATCACCGGGCCTGCTAAGGTCACTCGTAGTGGAAGACTGTTCTCGCCAGACATTGCTCCTCCGGTAATTCATAGGCCTTTGATCTTCACACCTGCCAGTGTGCCTGTTTCTCCCTCTGACCAAGTATCCATCCCTGCTACTGAGTCATCTGATACTCGGGGCAAGGGGATTGCTGCTGATGTGCCTGCCAGGACGGAGGCACCAAAGACCATTGTTGAGGCTTCCAAGCAGGAAATGGAAGAAATCCTCAAGATAATAAAGAAAAGTGATTTCAACGTTGTCGAACAGCTGGGGCACACCCCCTCTAAAATCTCCATGTTGTCACTGCTGCTGTGTTCAGAGGCCCATGCAAAGGCTCTGATTGCTTTCTTAAAGACAGCCCACGTACCCCAAGAGACGTCTGCTGACCAGTTCACCGACTGTGTGGCCAACCTAACCGCTGATAATGGCCTGGGTTTCTCTGATGCCGATCTGACAGCAAAGGGGAAAAACCATAATGATGCCCTGCATGTCTCCATTGAATGCAGGGGCATTACTCTTGCTCATGTGCTGGTTGACACAGGTTCTTCATTAAACGTGCTGCCTAAGAAGGCTCTGGATAGGCTGGATTGTGAGGGTCTAGAGCTCAAACCAACTCACATTGTTGTCCGGGCCTTTGACGGGTCCAAAAGAATGGTACATGGTGAGGTGGACATCCCAATCAGGGTTGGGTCACAGGTATTTGATTCAAAATTCTATGTGATGGACATCCATCCGTCCTATTCTTGTTTGCTGGGTCGCCCGTGGATCCACAAGGCTGGAGCTGTGACCTCCACATTGCATCAGAAGCTCAAGTACCCGGTCAGGGGGAAGATCGTAACAGTGCAAGGGGAAGAGGAGTACATGGTCAGTCACCTCAACTCCTTCAGATACGTAGAAATGGATGGGGAGTTCATTGAAACCCCCTTTCAACATTTTGAGGAAGTACCACAAACCTTGGCAGCAACAGAAGCAGATGAAGAGGTTTCTCCTTTGAAGATGGCCTCCTTAAAGGATGCCCGGGCTGTGATCGAAAGAGGTGAATGCGCAAACTGGGGCAAGCTCCCTGATCTTACTCCTAAGACTAACAAGTTTGGGCTGGGTTTCACCACAGAAGCTCAGAAAGCGGTGCGCAAGGCGAGAATTGGAAGACCTCCTGTGCTCATCACCCACTCAGAAGTGAATGCTATTGGAGAGGAAGATGAAATAGAAGAGTCAGAGTTCGATAGCTGGATCTACCCGACAGCCGACGGTGGATTGACCAATTGGACTGCTAAAGATTTTACACCCATAACTTTTGTTCCCCAGTAATGAATTTCTTTGTTTTTGATTTGTAATAAACAATAATTTGAAACTATATGGCCCGGTGTCTTACCCGGGGCACCGTGGTTTTATTTATGAGGGCTTTTGTTTGTCACCGTCATATATCATGAATAAAAGCATTGGACGTTTTTCACAATTCAAACTTTGCGCTCCTTTTCTTTCTTTTCTTTACATATTGCAAAACAGCTGTATTTACACACACACTCACTCATACAGGTTTCAATCCACTCTGGATCTCCCTGGTAGCAACTCTGCTACTGCCAGTTATGACTTCGAAAATCCGATCAACTTAGCCGAAGACGAAGGTGAAGATGATTGCGAAGTGCCTGGTGAACTTGCAAGACTGTTACAACAGGAAGAGAGGGCAATTCAACCCCATGAAGAGCCAGTAGAAATAATAAACTTGGGTACTGAGGAAGACAAGAAAGAGGTGAAGATTGGTGCCAACCTAGAACTCAGCGTGAAGCAACGGTTGACTCAGATGCTGCATGACTATAAGGAGATCTTTGCTTGGTCCTACGAAGATATGCCCGGATTAGATACCGACATTGTGGTCCATCACTTACCAACTAAAGAAGATTGCCCTCCAGTTAAGCAAAAAGTCCGCCGTATGCGTCCAGAGATGTCTGAGAAGATTAAAGCCGAGGTTATGAAGCAGTTTGATGCCGGGTTTCTTGCAGTGACTTCTTACCCTCAATGGGTTGCTAATGTGGTGCCGGTACCTAAGAAGGACGGCAAGGTCAGAATGTGTGTCGATTACAGGGATCTGAACAGGGCCAGCCCCAAGGATGACTTCCCTCTACCTCACATTGACGTCCTTGTTGATAATACAGCTCAGCATAAAGTGTTCTCTTTCATGGATGGTTTTTCAGGCTACAATCAGATCAAGATGGCTCCGGAAGACATGGAAAAGACTACATTTGTTACTCAGTGGGGCACCTTCTGCTACAAAGTCATGCCTTTTGGACTAAAGAATGCTGGGGCAACCTACCAACGTGCCATGGTTGCTTTATTTCATGACATGATCCATCATGAGATAGAAGTGTATGTTGACGACATGATCGCTAGGTCCCAGACTGAGGAAGAACACCTTGATCATCTACAGAAACTGTTTGACCGTTTGAAACTGTACAAGCTGAGGTTGAATCCGAATAAGTGCACCTTCGGGGTAAGATCGGGAAAGTTGCTAGGCTTCGTGGTAAGTGACAAGGGAATTCAAGTGGACCCTGCTAAGGTCAAAGCCATTCAAGAGATGCCAGTTCCTAAGACAGAGAAGGAAGTCAGAGGCTTTCTAGGACGTCTGAATTACATTGCTCAGTTCATCTCACACTTAACTGCTACCTGTGAACCAATCTTCAAGCTGCTGAAGAAAGATCAGGTAGTACGCTGGAATGATGAATGTCAGGCTGCTTTTGACAGAATCAAAGAATATCTCCAAGAACCACCCATCCTTATGCCACCAGTTGAAGGGAGACCTTTGATACTTTACCTGACAGTGCTTGATAATGCAATGGGGTGTGTGCTGGGGCAGCATGACGAGTCTGGCCGAAAAGAGCATGCCATTTATTACCTTAGCAAAAAGTTTACCGACTGTGAGACCCGATACTCATTGCTTGAGAAAACTTGCTGCGCTTTGGTATGGGCTGCTCGCCGGCTGAGACACTATATGCTGACTCACACTACCTTGTTAATCTCAAAAATGGATCCTATAAAGTACATATTTGAAAAGCCTGCTCTGTCTGGGAGAATTGCAAGATGGCAGATGATCTTGACGGAATACGACATTCAGTACACGACCCAAAAAGCCATCAAGGGAAGTGTATTGGCAGACCACCTAGCACATCAAGCTGTGGATGACTACCAATCAATGAACTTCGAGTTTCCAGACGAAAGCATTATGATAGTAACTGACTGTGAAATACCTGGACCGGATGAAGGACCTGAACCAGGATCCCGATGGTCTATGCACTTTGACGGAGCCTCCAATGCTTTGGGAAATGGTATCGGCGCCATAATCGTATCTCCACAAGGTACTCATACTCCACTCACCGCCCGGCTGTGTTTCAACTGTACCAACAACATGGCGGAGTATGAAGCGTGTATCATGGGTCTTCAAGCTGCGATCGACCTGAGGATCAAATTTCTGAGTGTCTTCGGAGATTCCGCTCTTGTGATCAATCAGATCAAAGGAGAGTGGGATACGAAACACCCAAACTTGATTCCTTACAGAGAATGTGTGTTGGCCCTGATCCCCCACTTCACAGAGATAACATTTGAGCACTTTCCAAGAGAAGAGAATCAGTTGGCGGACGCGTTAGCTACAATGTCTTCAATGTTCAAGGTCAAATGGGACAACGAGGCTCCCCGGATCATCATCTGGAAACTGGACAAACCGGCATACTGTTGTGATCTCGAAACCGAATTGGTGACTGAGAAGCCTTGGTACCACGAAGTGAAGAGATACCTAGAAGCTCAGGAATACCCTGAAGGAGCATCTGTCAATGATAAGAAATTCCTGGGGAGGTTTGCAGCCAAGTTCTTCCTAAGCAACGGCATCTTGTACAAGCGAAACCATGATTCAACCTTACTGCGTTGTGTGGATAAGACTGAAGCAGAAAGAATCATGGAGGAGCTACATGAAGGGACCTTTGGTACGCATTCCAGTGGACACACTATGGCTAAGAAAATCCTACGGGCAGGATATTACTGGTCTACAATGGAAGCTGACTGTTACCAACATTCCAGGACATGCTATAAATGCCAGATCTACGCAGACAAGGTGCATGTTCCTCCGGTTCCCCTGAATGTTCTGACTGCGCCTTGGCCATTTGCAATGTGGGGCATAGACATGATCGGTGAGATTAAACCTACGGCATCTAATGGACATCGCTTTATCCTAGTGGCAATTGATTATTTTACGAAGTGGGTTGAGGCAGCATCCTATGCTACGGTAACCAAGACTGTTGTGGCACGGTTCATTCGGCACAATCTGATCTGTCGGTACGGTGTCCCTGAGCGGATTATTACAGATAACGGTACCAATCTGAACAATAAGATGATCGCTGAGCTCTGCGAACAGTTCAAGATACAGCACCACAATTCTTCTCCTTACAGACCGAAGATGAATGGGGCTGTAGAAGCAGCTAAGAAAAACATCAAGAAGATCGTGCAGAAGATGACAGTAACGTATAAAGATTGGCACGAGATGTTACCGTTCGCTCTGCATGGGTATCGTACCTCAGCTAGGACGTCAACCGGGGCAACTCCTTTCTCTCTGGTTTATGGCATGGAGGCAGTCTTGCCAATCGAAGTGCAAATTCCTTCTCTCCGGATAATGAAGGATGCAAATCTGAATGAAGATGACTGGATCCAGACGCGACTTGATCAGCTCAACCTTATTGACGAAAAGAGACTTGCTGCTATCTGTCATGGTCAGACGTATCAGAAGCGAATGATCAGGGCATTTAACAAAAAGGTCAGACCACAGGAATATCAAGTCGGGGATCTGGTGATCAAGCGAATCATCCTTCCCCAGAGTGATCCAAGGGGCAAATGGACCCCTACGTACGAAGGGCCATTTGTGGTTAAGCATGTGTTCTCAGGAGGAGCAATGATATTAACCAACATGGATGGTGACGACCTTCCTCACCCCGCCAATGCAGACATAGTTAAAAAATACTACGCATGAAAAAAGACCCGCTAGGCTGACATGCCTAGGCAAAAATTAGGGCTTCCCGTCGAACCAAAAGGGTTCGGGCAAAATGAAGGGATGAAAATGAAAAAAAATCTGTACACCCGGCAAGTCGAAAACCTGAAAAGGCGGCTTGGGCAAAAATGGGTATCCCGGTGGACTGAAAACCCGAAAGGGCGGTCCAGGCAAAAATTAGGGATAAAAGCGTAATACTATGTCTCATTGGATCACTTGGCATCCAGAATCCGGTATCTATATCAAGTTCAGACGGCATCGATCAGTCAGCTTCACCTTCAACCAAGGTCATCAAGTGATGAGACGCACGGAGTATAAAGGCAATAGCAGAGTTGAAACCCAGTGGATCATTCATCTTTCACACAGCTGTTTTATTTTCTTTTGTACAAAACTTGTAATAAACTCTTTTGCTCGGCGATATTTCTCTTACTGAGATGTCAGCCTCTTGTACACAAAACGCCTATTCACAGGCTAATTCAAAATCAATACAACTATATTTTTCAGTTAAACGTGCCAACTGTTTTTTCTTTTTTTGTTTTGTTTTGCGAAGAACGTCCAAGGTTCAATTTGTGATATATGCATTGACAATAATTTGCTAGCTCATAAACATTTGCATACGAAACAAAGAATTAATTGCAGGTGACACTAGAAACAGGGGCAATAAAGAGTTGTCTGAGCAGTCTAATTGTTCTATCCTCCAAGGTACCAAGGTAGGTTCAGCTAAAGAACCTAACCAGACATCTTAACTTCCCCAGGAGAGTCCCATCCAAGTTCCCCAGGAAAGATGGAATTCATCTCCCCAAGCAGTAAGCTTACCCCCAGTATATTCTGGAAGCTCATCCCCTAGCAGAGCACGAACGCGTCGTCCGGCTTTATTTAAAGAGTTATTTCCTTAACAAGATATAACTGGGTTATCCTCAGCCAAAAGCCACGGAAAGGTCGTCGTCAACATAATTCTTTCCTATCCCCAGTGAAGTCCATTAACACTTCCAACAACAAAGATATCCTCAGCAAATTACTGCTATCAACTCAACAAAGCATCTCTAGAGCATTTCTTCCCACAGAGTATTGCTTCCCAGCATGATCGCTAGAGTATCTTTTCTCCCTGCAGAATCTTCCATTCGTCAAGTTTATTCCGCAACGGAGTCATCGTCTCCTACCGGTATCCTTGCAACTACTATCATCCCTAGCGGAAGCAAAATCTATTCTTCGACATCAGCCCAGGATACGACTTCCCGACACCCGTCAAGGATTCATTTTCCTAGACAAAAACATACATAAAACATCACATACATCATTATAGCATGCATAACACACTGCATCATACAAATCTCATTTATGTTGAGAACATCATTGCTTGATCCATATCATGCATTGCATATGACTGACTTTTACCTTTCAGGAAAGATCCAGTTAAGTTCTCAAGCTACATTTCAAGACCTAGACCGGTTCAGTTAAATCGTCCCAAGATTTTCCTGATGCTTATCCAGTCAAAGGCCTTCTCTGGTTCAGTTAAATCGTCCCAAGATTTTCCTGATGCTTATCCAGTTGAAGACATTTCAAGACTTAGACCGGTTCAGTTAAATCGTCCCAAGATTTTCCTGATGCTTATCCAGTCAAAGGCCTTCTCTGGTTCAGTTAAATCGTCCCAAGATTTTCCTGATGCTTATCCAGTTGAAGACATTTCAAGACTTAGACCGGTTCAGTTAAATCGTCCCAAGATTTTCCTGATGCTTATCCAGTCAAAGGCCTTCTCTGGTTCAGTTAAATCGTCCCAAGATTTTCCTGATGCTTATCCAGTTGAAGACATTTCAAGACCTAGACCGGTTCAGTTAAATCGTCCCAAGATTTTCCTGATGCTTATCCAGTCAAAGGCCTTCTCTGGTTCAGTTAAATCGTCCCAAGATTTCCCTGATGCTTATCCAGTTGAAGACATTTCAAGACCTAGACCAGTTCAGTTAAATCGTCCCAAGATTTTCCTGATGCTTATCCAGTCAAAGGCCTTCTCTGGTTCAGTTAAATCGTCCCAAGATTTCCCTGATGCTTATCCAGTTGAAGACATTTCAAGACCTAGACCGGTTCAGTTAAATCGACCCTAAGATTTTCCTGATTCTTACCCAGTCAAAGGCCTCTCTGGTTCAGTCAGATCGACCCTAAGATCTCCCTGATTCTTATCCCAGTAGAAGACACCCCAGATTTTTCTCAACGAGCGTTGTTGAAGTTAAAGTCGCCCAAGGCTCCCTTACCATTCATGCTAAGGAAGTTATCATCCCTGGTTCTTCTTTCATCGTCGTTTGAAGCTCCAGACTCAGCTCCTGTAACCAGTCAGGACACACCTATACCAGGCATCTAAAAAATCGGCTCCTGCAACGTGTCAGGTACTCATTTTCTGTTTTGCAGGTATACAGGTTCTCGCCAAGGAATCTCCTACGCAATCAAACATCCAGATGGCATCTATAAGCCCATTCCACCATCATCGCTAACATGTGAGCGCAAATTTCCGGGCACTCTAGTGTCCAATCATCTTTTACCCTCGGATTACGAAAGGCACGTCAGCCAATCTGCATCCTCAGGTCTAAGAAGATTGAACAGGGGCAACTGTTATACCCCAAAATTTGCCCTCCCATATTCCTCAAGAAATTGCCAAGCCAAGCTACAAAATTCCCCAAGGGTTGTGCAGTGCAACAGTCTCCCATACAGTCAAAATTAGGGTTTGTGTCTGATCAAGAAAATGGAGTGTTCAAAGGCCCAATCAAGTCTCATATGCTTACAAACATGGTCAAGCATCCTCATATCAAGTTTCAAGGCATTCAGCTCAAGATTGCACAGTCAAAACCCTAAATTGCACTACAGTCAACTGTAGGGGCAAAATGGTCATTTGGCAGTCAAATGTTCAAATTTTTGGTCAATATATCATTTTGAAGTCACAAACATCATTTGATCAATGCTTGATCATGATTCTCAAAATTTGGCTCAGAAATCATCAAAGATGCAAAAGTTTCCTTATTTGGACAGCTGAAAAAGTCAACTGAAATTGACCAGGGCATAACTTTCACATGGATTATCAGAAAAATTCCATCCAAAGCTCATTTTGAAGAGAAAGACATTTCCTACAACTCATCTTCATAATTCAAGTCCAAGAAATGCTCTCATAAAAAGTTATCAATTTCAACATTATAGGTCATTTTCAAAAGTCAACAAAAAGGGACTTTAAGTCAAAGACCATAACTTGAGATTGGTAAATCAAAATGACATGGGACCAAAGGCATTGGTTAGAGGACTCAAAGACCTTTCCAAAATGTCCAAGAACATGTGAAAAGCTTAAAAATTGAGCAAGTTATGCCTTGTAGAAGTTGGGAAATTTTTGTGAAATGGCAAAAGTCAACTATCCTTGAAACTCCAATTTTTGACAAAAGGGCCCACTTTCTTCCACTTGATTCATCCTTGTCATGCCACACACGTGTCCCATGATTAATTTCAAGATCAAATATTGATTTTTCTATTTTTTTTAATTTTTGATAATTTAATTCATTTTAAATCTTTGAAAATTTAAATAAAATTCAAAAAACCAATGGAATAGTGTCATGTGAATTTGGACAACTTCCATATATCATGGGCCAACTCAAAAACTCAGGCTAGGGTTAAATTGCACACTAAGTCTTGGTCTTGGCTTAAAAGAAGGAAAATTTGTTAATGGAAAAACCCTAGGACTAGTTCTCTCATGAGCATGAATCTAGGTCAACTAACAAGCCAATTCTCTTCCATCATAAACACCAAGTCAAACCCTAACCATAACACACCATATGCTGCGCTGAAAAGCCTATTGGAAACTTGAAAATTTAGCCATATAACAAAATTCTGAAATCAAGGTTCGAGTGAGTTTGAAGCCTTAATTCTTTTTCTAATAGCTTCCTGGACCATTTCTGAACACATCCCAACTCCAAACATCTTTCAAAACTCCAGGAATTGGTAGGGAGAACTCAAACCGTGTCACATAACTTTTGAGATTGCATATCACAATTCATACGTCCTTTCGCATTTTTATTGATGAATTCTTGTTCCTTACAAAGTTTCTAAGCTGTCCATTGTGTTTAATTGCATTTTTGTTGATCATACGCGAATCTACCATGTCCACATTTTAGGGTTTTCAGGTTTTGATTTTAGGGCTTTTACAATACTGTAAAATTAGCCTTCCAGACCATGATAATCATACTCAGCAAATCTAGACGAAGATGAAGCATTAGTCGCGACAAATTTATGAGCCACATAGGCTTATTCGCTATTTTCTGGTAGCTAGCTTAAGGCAACGCGTAGAAAACTGTTGCCTTTGAGTTTGTATTACAGGGGACGCGAAGACGAAGATATCGTGGCAAGTTCTGATTCGTGGGTTCAAACTTTCGCGCGTTCCCTCCACTACGCATTGGTTTTGATTTTTGTTATTTATTAACCATAATATATTAAATGAAATTAAGTGGCTCAGCTGGCAGGTGGTTTCCTTTGCATTGTCCAAGACCTGGGTTCGAGCCCCAGGTCTGTATATATTTCATAATATTTTTCAATGCCAGTTCCCATGCAGCACAAGCACTGAAGCGCATCGTGTGTCCCCCAAATCCAAGCGTACACGCATCCAGGGGATTCCAATCAAAGGCAAGGATTAAAGAGCACCGTGCTCTATGGTCAACACGTTAGCACATGATCCAGAAAAGTCAATAAGATTCAAAGCTAAATGGGCCAGGCCATTCCAAGCAACACCTCCAATTTGGGGCTACCCCCCCCCCCCCCCCTGGTTTGCATTTTTTCTATTTTTATTCTTATTTTATTCTTTGCTATTTTATTTATTCTATTTGTTTTGACATAATTAATTTATTTTCATCAAAAAATATAAAAACATTCAAAAATCAGAAAAGACCAAAAAATAATAAATATTCACATTATAATTTTTTTTTTCATAAATAAACGCTTGTAATTATTTAGTTTTAATTAGATTACAAATTTAATTCTTTTAATAACAAAAATAAAAAAAAAATAGAATTAGGTTAATTAATCATTTTTATACCTTTTTAATTTTCTTTTTTTATCACAATATTATTTATTTATTTATTTTTTTATAATCAAATTTGCACATAAATAAATTAGGGTTTAATTTAGATTAATATAACATTTTTACCATAAACTTAAAAAAACAATAGAATTAGGGTTAGTCAATGATACTTAATTCCTTCTTTTTCTTTTTCTTTTAAATCTTAAAAAATACAAAAATATAAAAAAAAAACATTCCTTTTTCTTTAATTTTAATTCTTCATTAGTTCTAATTAATTAATTCATTAACTTTAAATACTTTTGCAAAAGGGTCCAACGCCCTAGTTTTGTTTTTTTAATTTCTTTATTTCGCGCATTTATTTTATATCGTTTAAATAATTATGTATATGCCCCAAAGCCTTGTAATAATTTTTACTTTATTTCTCGCCCTTTTATTTTATTGCTCTTTTACTTTCAGTCAAATCGGGTTCGGTTTATTTTGGCGATGTGGACCCGCGCCAGTTGTAATAGTTTAGATTTATTTTTTCGCAAACTTTATAACTGTTAAATGCATGCAAGAATGAATGGCCCTAAAACTAAAATCAAGCGTAGATCACAACAAACATGACAAGACAAAATAATTGAAAACGATACACGAATCGCACACACCACCCCTAGGGTACGCCTCACTGTTGCCTTGCCTCGAAAGGTGATCGTCGAGTAGAGGACGTCTTAGTAAGTCCTCATGATCCGGGAACCTGGCATGAGGGTAGCTTCTAAGGTGTCTTCCCATTGCTCTGGTGATCACCACGTCCCTAAAACTCGAATTGACCCGAACACCTCCAACGGTGGTGCTACCTACCTCTCAATGGTGGGATGGCACTACTTTAAAGGATATTTACACAGACAAATTCCTTAGGGTAGGTAGACGACTCATGGATACTTGCTCTCTTCAAAACAAAAATTCAAAGACTTTTCACACCAACACTTTTCAAAAGCTTTCAAAGCAAATTTTTCAAACACTCTGACGTACGAGTCAAACTGAAATTTTTTCAAAGAAACTTTGTTAACCCACATTGAAAAGCAAACAAACATTTTTGAAAACACAATGAGCAAGTATCTAAGAGCCCATGGATAACCATGGATAGAAAGGGTGCTAACACCTTCCCTTTCTATAACCTACCTCCCGAACCGAGAGCAATCTCTATAAGGAATTTTTCTGTGCTTTTGTCCTTTCCATTTGGAGAAAATAAAAGACGGTGGCGACTCTTGCTTCCGCGACATTTTGCGAACCAGCTTTAAAACAGTCAGTTCCAGATCCACCGATCACACACACACACATACACACACACACACACAGATATTTATAGTGTTTCACCTATAATTCTAAATAAAATATGAGAGAGAGAGAGAGAGAGAGAGTGAGTGAGTGAGCGAGAGAGTGAGAGAGAGAGAGAGAGAGAGAGAGAGAGAGAGAGATTTATAGTGGTTTACCTACAATTCTGAATAAAATATTAGAGAGGGAGAGGGAGAGAGAGAGAGAGAGAGAGAGAGGAGAGTATGCCAGATTTATAGTGGTTCAGCATATTTGTCATCGTTTTATGCCTACTCTACTCTACAATGGTTTTATATTGAAAATTTGTAGTATTCCACTATGATTTATAGTGGTTCAGCATATTTTCCATCGTTTTATGCCTACTCTACTCTATAATGGTTTTCTATTGAAAAATTTGTAGTATTCCACTATGATTTTGACAACTTTTACAAAGTCTTTTAATGCAATAATAAGATTCAAAATAATGCTGAAAATTAAAAAATCTTTGATTTGAATATTCTCTCTGAATATATACAATGTTTGAAACTAATCTCTGCAAAATCTTTACTTGATCTTAACTTCCACCACCCAAATTCAAGGATTCCACTCCAAACATATGTTTTGCAACAACTTCTCCTATGTTTGAATTGATTGAATGCGACGCAATGAAATGAAATGGAATAATATTATGTTTCATTCTTTGGATTGGTAAGAAGAGGATGGAATGAAGCAGAACATGATGGAACACATTCCATCCTATCCATCATATTCCATCCAATCTTTCAATTTTCATTCTATCCGAACATAGCTCGAAGGTAATAGAAACTGCATATCCATTCGAAGAAGCTTTCACACACAGTCTACCAAAGCAATCTTGGAGAAAATAAACTCCTTCTTTTTCACAGTTGTATTGTCAATCCCAGTCAGAACCATACAAATATGTCAACTTGAAATCTTCAAAGCTTCACAAAACGTTAATCACAAGCGAACCTCCTAACACATATTTGACACCCTAGGTTGAGAAGTTAAACTAAACAACAATGGTAGAAGCTAGAGGTTGAATATGAAGAGAAATTTAGATTGCAAACTAAAAACGAAAGTTGAATTGCTTTTTAAAAGTTTGAGATAAAAGTGTGTTATGTGTTCTAAATCATAAAATGTTATGAGAGGAATTTTAAAAAATGATTTATATATGTGTTGGAGATAAGACACAAAAATGAGAAAAAATACCCATTTGATTTGAATCAAGAGCAAATGGTGAGTCGAGTCAAGAGAGTAAATAATTTGAATCAAGACTTAAAACCAGAAAAACTACTTCTATGATTTGAATCAAGCTTTTCATGATCCAAGTCAAACAAATCCATGATTCAAATAAGAAATACATAACCAAAATCCAAAATCTACAACCAATATTGGATTCAAGTCAAGCCTTTTTGTGATTCGAATTCATACCTCCATGATTCGAGACAAACTTTTATGTGATTCGAATCAAACACACAGAGGAAAAATCCTATTTTTTAAGAATCCATATTTGATCCAAGTCACTCTTTTTCATGATTTGAATCAAGCACACATAATCAGTTCCTGGTTTTTTCACATTCACTTCGATTCGAGTCAGTCAATTCCCTGATTCAAATCACACTTAAAAAAAATCAAATTTTAACAAAAACGAAGTGTTGATTTGAATCGAGACTTGACACTATTTCAATCACGCTCTCATGTGTTTCTTGACCTAAACCTCCGATTGATTGACTAGAAACATATTGTCTTGACTTTAAGAAAATAGTTCGATTTATGCATGCTTAAAAACTATTTAACAACCAACCCTAGAATGTGCAACTATAATAGGAGACTCAATTACGACAACTAAATAAAAATACTAAATTGATAAACAACAAATCATAAACTAGGACATATTTTAGGAGGCATATCAATTTCAGTATAATCCTTTAAAGAAAAATAATAAAAAATATATAAAATATCTATTTTGGTCCCTTAACTATATACCATTGGGTTCAAATTGATCCTTTAACTTTTTTCCGTGTCGCCTTGTTCCCTTAACTTTCAAAATATTTCATTTTAGTCTTTTTTGTTTATTTAGCGACGGTTTCAAAGTTTTTCCGTCGCTAATTAGACAAAAAGGATTAAAATGAAACATTTTGAAAGTTAAGAGACCAAGGTGACACGAAAAAAAATTAAGAGACCAATTTGAATCCAAAGATATAATTAAAGGATCAAAATAAATATTTTACCTAAAAAATAATCAAAGGAGGAGCAACTCCTTGAAAACGAAGAGAAACAATAACTAGTTACATCTCAAATGAAAAACAAAGAATCAGATGTGAGAAGCACATATACAAATCCAAGAGATGAACCAGGATTATGGTAAAAAGAAACAGTCGGTGGGATCAATATCTCAATTTTACGTATTGAGCTAATATGAGGTTGCTTGTATTCCTTCCTAAGATAAATTCTAGGAATGAGAAAGTTTCAATATCAGCATTGACATCACCCCAACATCCGGTCATCCCTAACATCCGGTCATCATGAGAGGCTAGACAGCAGGGAGCAAATTGAATTCGGGGAGAAATTGTGTTATTTCTTATATACTCTTTCGGTTTCTTTTTAAGTGTTATTTTTTATTAAAAAAAATATTCTTTTTTAAGTGTTATGTTTCAAAGTTTAAGATAACATTGTAGTTTTGTCAAAATTACCATTAATCATTATTATAGAAAAAATTAAATAAACTATTAAAAAGTTAAAGATATTATAGAAAAAAAGATAATTATTATTTTAAAAATAATAATAATCATTAGTTATTTTAATATATATAAAAAATTAAAAAATAACAATTAAAAAAGAACAAACGGAATAACTCAATATTATTAGTTGAAGTTATGACATTGGGAGGTAGGTAGCCCCTTAAGTGTTGTCATTGTTGTAATCAAAAGGGACTCTTGGAATCTACCAGTTCCTCTTCTATTTTCCTTTCGCATTACGTTGTGGGAGATGCCATAATTGTTTTTGAATCTGAATTTTTCTATCTATGTATTCTCTATTTATAGAGTTGTTAAAATGGGTCTGGTCTATCGGATCGACTCATAAGCCCTTTAATTTATCACGGGTTGGATTGCAAAATAATTTTAAAAAATACGATTCTATCTTTTTGGTCCAGTCCATTAGATCTATGTTTTTTATGGGCTGGGCTGAGTCAGATCAAACGGACTTCGGACTGATTCATTAAAAAAATATTTTGGTAAATTTTGGAGAAAAAAGATTGAGATAAAATATGATTGCATAAGTGTGTTTTCAAGTGATACAAAAAAGTTAAAGAGGATGAAGATATATTTTCAAGATGATGTGATGAAGGAAATGGTTGTGAGATGAAGAGAAAATTTAATAAGTATTAGTGATAATTACTATGTACTATATTGATTTGATGGATATTTTAAACATCACTTAATTAAATTTATATAATATTAAAATATGAATCAGATTGATCCATCAGACTTCACGGACCTTTGAAAAATGGGTCACGTTCATTTTTTTGTAGTCTATTAAACAATCGGGTCAGACCGAACTAACCCATTTAAACACTTTAACCCACTGAACCAAAGCAGGCTGGATTGGGCCGGTCAATTTAATAGCTCTATCTATTTACTATTAACCTCGATCTTTTTTATAAAAATCTATTTACTTTTTAAGTTCAAATGAATATGCTCTTGATCTATATTGTTCAAATATTTAATATAAACAATTTATTTACATAAGTATATTATAAAAAAATAAAATAAAAAATATGATTGTCAATGATTGGACAAACCATAGACTAACAGCTCACAAATATCTAACCCCAATTAACAAATATCAACTGAGCTATCCAAGCCACCAATGGAGTCTAATTATTAAAATATAATTCATTAACCTATTATTTATTTAGTCTCACCTATATTACTCGCAATGAGGTGTTGAATAAATTTTTCAATAGTTGAATTACTTAAATGAATTGTTGAATAAAGTGTTGAATGTGACATAAATTAATTTGTGTTGAAAACATTCAACAGGTTGAATGAGAAATGAGTAAGAGTCAGTTATAATATTTTGTAAAATATAATTGATTGTTGTGATTGTTTATATTTTTATCTTAGCTAAATTATTTGGAATCAATTATTTTATAGAAAATCAATTTTTTATTTATTTTTATTTTCACCAAAATTCATTTTTTGGGTCTATAAAAAATCTATTTTTTCTCTCTAATTTTTCTATTTAATCTCTAAACAATTTTTTTAGTGAAATAAATCCCAACAATAACCCTCTTTAACACTCAAATTATTGTTTATATTTTTTTTGTAATTACGAATATAAAATTAGAGGGAAAAAAATAAAATAAGTTTTTAAATTAAAAAAAAATTTAAAAAAATTATTTAACTCTTAATTATTTTATTTAATTTCAATTGATAATTATTATTAATATATAATCAAAAAAATAAAAACATAAAAAGAAAATAAAAATATAAAATAAAAATAGTGGAATAAAAAGTTGAATTTTATTAAACAAAACCATTGTAATGAGTAAAAATTGAATGAGTGTTGAATTATTAAGTGAAAGAGAGAGAAGATGACGTGGAGTGTAAAAAATGAGAAAAATAGATATTGAATAATTTTATCATCATAGATAATCTTACAAATTAAGAGAGAATAAGTAGATGATAAGCACTTTTCATTAATCAATAAAAATTCCATGAAAGAAAAACGAAAGAATTTCTAAGCAAAATAGGTTCTTTCAACCATTATAATTTTGTATGTTCAATATTTGCAACAAAAAAAATGTTGCTCCAAAAACTGGAACTATTCAAAAAAATCTATCATAAAATTCATAAAAGTTCCCGCTATATGGCTGCTATGTACCGCAACAGCACCAAAATAATAAACCACTTGAAATTCTATTGCAAACATTTACCGACCAAAAAGGAATATTTAACAAAAAAATAACTTCAAACAGTTTGTTTTCCAGAGATTCTCTCAATTGATGATGATCAAACATTTTTGGAAATATATCGTCCAACATCAAAGGCAGATACCTCTTTCAGTTGAGATTTGAATCCTTACTCGTCATGTGGTGAAGTCTGAATTGTTCTGCTAAATCCAACACCAACTGTAAAATCTCAACTATTCATCTATCAGTGTGCATTCGTATGCTTGAGTTTTTTAGTCTTTGCTGATTTAGTTCCTGCAAAAACATAACCGAAAATATGAGTAAGCAACATATTTTTTTTATCCTTTATTTGAGTTTGGAAGTGAAGAGAATAAATAACTCGGAAGATAGAATAGAAATGACGAGTAAGGTTCCACTTTGCAGGAGATTTTTCTTTTCATTGGACAAACATTCAAATATGGAGAAATTCTAAATCCAAACGAGGGAGAGCTTTGAAGGTTTTTTTTTAATGAATTTCAAATTTATTATAAAGAGAGTGTTGAAATGGCACATATAATAGAAAAGATGGAGAAAAATATACTCAATTGATTTAGATATGTAGGAAGAAAATTTAAATATTATATTGTAAGAAAAGTAAATCAGATAAAGAGAAATCAAACAACTAAAGATAAAAGAAGATTTAGAAAGACTATAATAAAAGTCATTAAAAAATCACGAGAATATCAATTAGAATATAAGCCTGATTCATAAATAAAATATTATAATCTCATTTAGTGAGATAAGACCACTTGTTATTAAAATAAAAAGTGAAAATTTCATCTATTTTTAACTTCTAAAGCTCTCTTCTCTATTTCTCTTTCAATTCTAAAAAAACATTATGGTATATAAAATGTTTAAAAGTTATGATATAGAGCAGAAAATTCTTTGCCAAAGATATATATTAATGTTTGGTATAGATTTTGAAATAGGCAAAAGTAGTTTTATGAGTATATAATTGATCCTGAAATGATTGAGGTGTTTGATTCTTTTAAAGGAGAATTGATTATGATTCTAGAGTTAATTCTATTTGAAATTAGAATTTGTAACTTTGGAGTTTTAACGTGATTTTTACACTGAAATTTGTTGTTGAACTCACTTTTATATAAATGTATTCAAACATAAATCACTTTAAATCCAACTCATTTTAAGTGAAATTAATTCACTCTAAATCAATTTTCGTCACCACAGAACCAAACACACACATGGTCAAGATAAAAATGTTTGGACTACGAGGTATGTTTGGTTTAACTTTTGGAAGAGTCAAAAGCAATTCTAAAGGTGTAGAAATGATTTTGAAGTGTTTGGTTTTTTAAAGTATAATTGATTTTACTTGAAGCAAAATTTTGTAATTTTGAGTTTAAACGTGATTTTTACACAAAATTGTTGTTCAACTCACTTTTACATAATTATATCCAAACACATAAATCACTTTACATCCAATTCACTTTAGACCTGAGTTTACTCACTCATAATCAATTCTCCTCCCCCACAAAACCAACCATACATTTATAGCATGTTTGATTTGGCTTTTGGAATAGTCAAAAGCAATTCTAGAATTGTAGAATTGATTCTGTAGTGATTTTGGATTGTTTGGTTCTTCTAAAGTAGAATTGATTTCGCCTTCAGAATTAATTCTACTTGAAGTTATAATTTGTAGCTTATGAGTTTAAACGTGATTTTACACTAAAATTTGTTGTTCAATTCACCTTTGCATAAATGTACTCAGACATAAATCAATTTTGTTAAACTCAATTCTATTAAAATCAATTATATCAAACTCAATTCTGTCAAAATCAATTTTGTCTACCGCCTTACAAAATGTTTAAAGTGTCACAAACATTATTCTTCTTAAATCTCAGCTCAAAGAAAAGATTAGTCAAACAAGATATAGCATGAGCAAGACCGAATTATGAAACTGACCTTTTTGTTTCTTATCTCGGCAGTGAGCGCTTCCACAACAGCATTTAAATGCTTTAATAGGATGGGTATGATCATCAAAGTCAATTCCATAATCCTGCAAACAATTGGTCACATCTTTATTTTTAGCTTATTTCACATAAACATCAGAAGAATGTGCGTGTCATTTCTATAATAGTTTCCTGTACATATCAAGCAGCTTATTTCACATAAACAGCTTATTTCACATAAACATCAGAAGAATGTGCGTGTCATTTCTATAATAGTTTCCTGTACATATCAAGCAGCTTATTTCACATAAACATCAGATGAATGTGTGTATCATTTCTATAATAGTTTCCTGTACATATCAAGCAGTGGATTGCCATGGATTCATTTTTTCTTAAATCATCATAATAAAATACTGTTCTTGCAAGTATTCGAATACAATTACTTCCGAAGGATTTATTTTAATTGGGAATAAATTAATAATTCTAACAACTTTATTATTTCCTTCTTAACTCATCATTAATATTTAAAAACAAATAAGAGAATGTCTCAGATTTGTCACTTACCCATGTCAACTCCTCGTATGCACTCACATTTCTTTTTGTAAAGAGGGCTAGCTGCATACAAAGATCAAAACAAGCTATAAAACCATCCTCAAAAAGTTAATTTTCATAATCCTCCATTTATTTAATAGAAAAATAACCATCAACCATTTGTTTAAATTCACTAATCCTAATTTTGAAGTAATTTATCTTTGGTGTGAAGCATGATAATATTGTTCATCTTTTATTATAGAACAAAAGTCTTTGACATAATAATAAAATACAGTATAATATAAAATGAGTATAATTTAGAGGCTAAGAGTGCAAATAGAATTTAATATCACAGACCAATTTGAAAGAAAAAAAAAAGGTAGACTTAATTTTGCCTACTATGTCTATATAGTGATAATTTAAAAATAAAATTGTTTATTTATTCAATAAATATATAGAGGTGGTTGAGATGGCTCAACAAATGATAGTTAAGTTAAATGAGTGTAACTTATTACTCTAAAGTTTAATCTCTAACGACAACATTTATTTATATTTATGAGTAAACAAATTTATAAGCATAAATTCTTACATGATAATAGTGGCGATCAGGTGTCTCTACTTCAACTGGAATATCTATCAGATTTGCATCATTACATCTGAAAAAGAAAAAACATGTTGGTTATAAATATACAATAATATAATACAGAAGAACTCCAAAAATAACCATCAGTACTTTTTTTTTGGACAAATATATATATAATGAGAATTTAAAGATACTATCAATAAATTACAGGAAAATCTAAAATTCACTACAAATTTTAGTTGAATGTTTTTTCTGTGCATATTTACTTTTAATAACACAAATATTATTGCATGTAAGAGAAAACAAAATATATCAATAAACGAAAAGTAGAAAGAGAAAATGTTGTTCCGTGTTAGATTTTGACATAAATGAAACAAACAAAAAGAAACAATCATAGATTAAGAATAAATTAAGAGAGAATAAAATAAAGCATGAATTGTTTAAATTAACTTATAAAAAGTTTATATATTAATCAAATTAAACAATAAGCCCATAAAAAATGATTAATGATAATGATTTATAAAAATTAGAACTTTTTTATTAGAGTATAGGATACAGGAATCAGGGCTTCCCTTGTAATAGGTATTGAGCTTTGGCCCAATCCTCTCCCCGTGTAGCTTAATAGTAGTGTAAAAGAATCGTAGCTTAATAGTAGTGTAAAAGAATCAGTATAACTGCCTATAATAATTGCCTATAATTGTCTAGTCTATAATTGCCTATAATAGAAATCCTATTTTAAATACAATTATGATACTATTTCCATATATACTTTGACAGCTATATGGATATGCATTGCCATCATGTTTACACGCCTATAGTAGTTATATTGCCAACACATGTTTGCTTGGGTTTTGACCTTCTTGAATGTCTTGATATTTGCTTTGACCTTCTTTAATGTGAATAATATGTGCTTATCCTTAACACCCCCCTCAAGTCGGAGGTGGGATTGAAATCTCAAGAATACCCAACTTGCCGAGTAGTCGTTTATAAGTATCGCCTCCAAGAGGTTTAGTAAATATGTCAGCTAGTTGGTCAAAAGATCGGAGATAAGAAGGGCTGATAAGACCTGATTTAATTTTCTCACGAACGAAATGACAATCAATTTCAATGTGTTTTGTGCGTTCATGAAAAACTGGGTTTTCGGCAATGTGAATAGCAGCTTGACTATCACAATGAACGGTGATCGGTTGAGGATGATCAATGCCGAGATCCGAGAGAAGATATTTTAACCATTGTAACTCGGAAGATAAAGTTGCAAGAGAACGATATTCTGCTTCAGCAGAGGAACGAGAAATTGTTGGTTGCTTCTTGGTTTTCCATGATATAGGATTAGAACCCAACATGGTAAAATAGCCGGTAGTGGAGCAACGAGTAGTAGGACAACCAGCCCAATCAGAGTCGGCATATTCAACTAAATTGAGGGAGCTAGAAGCCGAAAGAAATAAGCCTTTGCCGACACTCCCTTTAAGATATCGGAGAACTCGTGTGGCCGCATCGAGATGAGTTGTACATGGAGATTGCATGAATTGACTGAGAGTGTTAACAGCGTATTGGATGTCGGGCCGTGTCACTGTTAAATATAATAGACGACCAATGAGGCGACGATAGATTGTCGGATCAGGAAGAGGGCTTCCTTCATTGGGCCGTAGACGGAGGTGTTGCTCCATAGGAAAATCTGATGGTCGGCAACCAGTCATACCAGAGTCGGATAAAATGTCAAGTGTATATTTCCTTTGGCATAAGAATATTTCCTTTTTAGAACGGGATACTTCGATACCTAAGAAGTATGAAAGATTTCCAAGATCTTTGATGGAAAGGCCTGGGCGAGAAATTTTTTGATGTCGGAGATAGCGTCTTCGTTATTTCCAGTGATGATGATGTCATCTACATAAACGAGTACAAATATAGTCGTGTGATTACTTTTGAAAGTGAATAGACTATAATCAGAGATGGATTGATGAAAACCCTTTTGAATGAGGGTGGTGGAGAATTTTGAGAACCATTGACGGGATGCCTGTTTGAGACCATAGATGGATTTGTTTAATTTGCAAACACATGGTTTCCCTTCATGAGAGAAGCCGGGTGGTAATTTCATGTAAACTTCTTCATTAAGGTCTCCTTGAAGGAAAGCATTGTTAACATCAAGTTGATGTAACTGCCAGTTTTTAATGGCAACAATGGAGAGAAGGAGTCGAACCGTGACAAGTTTGGCAACCGGTGCGAATGTTTCATGGGTAGTCAATACCATGTACTTGATTGTAGCCTTTGGCGACTAAACGAGCCTTATATCGCTCAACGGTACCATTAGAGTGATATTTAATTTTGTATACCCACTTACAACCTATGGCGGTTTTGCCATTCGGGAGAGGAGATAAAACCCAAGTGTTGTTGGATTCAAGGGCGTGAATTTCTTTAGCCATAGCGTCACGCCATTCAGCTGATTTGATAGCTTGAGAATAAGATGTTGGTTCTTTATTTTCAATGATATTAAGAAGAAGAGCTCGATGAGAAGTGCTCAAATTGGATAAAGAGAAATAATTCTTTAATGGGAAGGCACTCTGTGATGTGACATTATTAATGTCACATACGTGGTCCATGAGGCGAACGGAAGGAGTACGAAGACGTTGAGGATAACGACGTTCTGCAGGATCGATCGCTGTAGGTGAATGTTGTTGGGGAGTTTCTACAGGAATAGATGTAATATTGGATGGAATATTCGATGAGTTATCATCCTGAGGGGTGGAAATGGGCACAATCGTGTCATCATGATGACTAATGCCAGGAGAGATACTTGATGCAGGTGATAAGTTGGAAGAGGAATCATCAAATTCACAATCAAGGATTTGAGTGTTGATGCTTATGTCGTTAGCGATGGAAGGAGTTTGAAAGTCGTGATATGGAAACATGGTTTCAAAAAATTGAACATCGCGAGAGACATATATTTTGCGAGTGTGCATATCGTAGATGCGGTATCCTTTTTGATTAAAAGGGTAACCGACAAAAATACCAGGTTTGGCTCGTTCATCGAATTTGTGTTGAATGTTCATATTTTTGGCAAAACAGAGACATCCAAACACACGAAGTGATGAGTATGAAGGAGGAGAACCGAGTAAAATTTGATGAGGAGATTTATATTTCAAGATGGGAGTAGGAAGTTTGTTTATGAGATAAGCGGCAGTGAGCACGCATTCGCCCCAAAAGGAAAGGGGTAATTTCGCTTGGAAACGTAATGCTCTTGCGACGTCGAGAAGATGACGATGCTTGCGCTCCACAACGCCATTTTGTTGAGGGGTTGCAACGCAGCTGCGTTGATGAATAATGCCATGATCATGAAACCATGTTTGGATTTGTTTGGACAAAAACTCCGAACCATTGTCGGAACGAATAGCTTGAAGTTGGGGAAGAAAGATGCCCCCATCGCCGGAATTAATTTTATTAATTTTAGTGTTGAATTGGCGATTGATTTGATTAAAAAAATGAATTAGCATAGTAAATGTTTCAGATTTATGTTGCATGAGATATAACCAAGTACATCGTGAATAATCGTCGACAATTGTTAAAAAATATTGTGATCCATTGTGTGGAGTAGAGAATGGACCCCAAATATCGACATGAATTAACTCAAAACAATGAGATGAATATGATGTTCTTGAAGAAAAAGGTAAACGTGATTGTTTTGCACGCGGACAAACGTCACAAATAAAATCTTTATTCGCATTAATATTTGGAGAGTTCTTAACAATAAATTGAAAACGGGAAATAGATGGGTGACCGAGGCGTAAATGCCATAGGTCAGCCTTATTACATTGCTTAGAACTAAAAAAAGAACTTGGTGGATGGTCAACACAATAGTGATCGTTGTCATCTTTATTTAATGGTGGTTCTTCATTCAAGTAGAAGAGTCCATTCCGAGCACTACCCCGACCAATCGTCTTCTTCGTTGCTCGGTCCTGAAATATGCAACCAGAGGATGAGAAAATAATATCACAATGTTGTTTCTCTTCCTGGCGTACGATGTTATAAATACGCTGAATTGAAGGAAAGGGATCCATGAGGAGAATTTGGCTGCGGACGGTCGAGAATCGGTCATGGACGCCCTGAAGAAATTCCATGGCCCGGTCCTGATTTTGTTGATCAATAATACTCTTGGCATTACCGCAGATGCACGGATTGATAGGTGCGATGGAATGGAGTTCATCCCAGAGAGATTTCAACTGAGTAAAATACAGAGATACAGATATGCCCTCTTGTTTTAGGGCAGAGATAGATTGTTTCAATTGATAGATTTTCGGAGCGTTGGACTGAGATAAACGATCCTTGAGATCGGTCCAGATTTGTGCCGCCGTTTCAGCATAGAGAATGCTAGGGCGAATCTCGGTTGAAACCGAGTTGAGAATCCAGCTTGCAACCATATCGTTGCAGCGGCGCCACTTAGAGATATCATCGGCCTTCTTTGGACAGATTAGGGTTCCATCGACAAACCCGAATTTGTTTTTGGCACGAAGTGCCATTGTTACGGCTCGGCTCCATGAACCATAGTTGTCGACCGTGAGCAGAGGTGTAACAAGGACAGTTGCAGGGTTGTCGGAATGATGGATGACACATGGATCGGTGTTGGAGGTGGTGGCGGATTGATCATTGGTGGGTGGTGGAACATCAGACATGATGATGCGAGTGAGTGAGTGAATCGATGAAGAAGGATTGAAACAGGATGATAAACACAAACTGGGGGATATTAACCAGAGAAAAACTGATACATATTATTCACATTAAAGAAGGTCAAAGCAAATATCAAGACATTCAAGAAGGTCAAAACCCAAGCAAACATGTGCTGGCAATATAATTACTATAGGCGTGTAAACATGATGGCAATGCATATCCATATAGCTGTCAAAGTATATCAGGAAATAGTATCATAATTGTATTTAAAATAGGATTTCTATTATAGACAATTATAGACTAGACAATTAGTATACAGATCCTTGTACTCTTATATATATATATATATATATATATATATATATATATATATATATATATATATATATATATATATATATATATATATATATATATATATATATATATATATATATATATATATATATATATATATATATATATATATATATATATATATATATATATATATATATATATATATATATATATATATATATATATATATATATATATATATATATATATATATATATATATATATATATATATATATATATATATATATATATATATATGTACATCATTACAAGAATAAATATAAAAAATTCCGATACAATATTCAAGAATTTATATGGTATCAGATTTTCTCTGGTTAATATCTCTCAGTTTGTGTTTATCATCCTGTTTCAATCCTTCTTCATCGATTCACTCACTCACTCGCATCATCATGTCTGATATACTTCCAGCCTATGGAAATCTTGGTATGCATCAGTCCAATATGTGGACACAACCTGGATACAGGGCGCCTAATTCTATGTCTTTCTCCTCTCCCAGGTCTGTAAATCCCTCTATGCAGTCTCAATACACAGCACCAAGGCCTCAAACTTTAGTTGCTAGCACTGACTACTCTCCATTCTACAATCAGGTCTGGTACCCTGATTCTGGAGCAACTCACCATGTCACCCCTGATGCCTCAAATCTCATGGATTCTATTTCTCTCTCTGGTTTTGATCAAGTCCATGTGGGAAACGGACAAGGTTTGACTATTACCTTCTCTTGGTTCTACGAATTTTACTTCCAATATAGTATGCCCTAATACATCTCTTAAACTAAACAATCTTCTCTTAGTACCTTCAATTACTAAGAATCTTGTGTGTCAGTCAGTTTGCTAAAGATAACTCAATCTTTTTTGAGTTTCATGCTAACACTTGTTTTGTCAAATGTCAGGCTACCTCTAAGATGTTGCTGAGTGGCTCGCTTGGTAGTGATGGCCATTACAAATTTGATAGCTCTCCTCAACCATCCTCCTCTCAAGTCCTCAGTGTCACAAAGCCAACATCAAGACACAAGCTCATTTCATCTTATATAGGACCTAGTCTAGCTTTACCTATCAGTTGTAATAATGTTAGTCCTCATTCCTCTAGTTCCAGCTTGTACCAAAAATTAGGGCGTCCTAGTCATGAAACTTTAAAGCATGTACTTCAACTTTGTAATATACACATTCCTAATAAAAGCTTAAATGACTTCAGTAATGCTTGTTGTATGGGTAAGGTTCATAGACTACCTTCTACTGCCTCCACAAATGTGTATGCTAAGCCTCTAGAATTAATCTTCTGTGACCTATGGGGACCCTCCCGTCACCTCTTCCTGTGGATATACTTATTTCCTCACTTGCGATGATGCTTATAGTTGGTACACATGGGTATATCCCCTAAAACTAAAATCCCATACACTCACAACTTTTGTTCAATTCAAAGCTCTTGTTGAGCTACAACTTAATCTCGAAATAAAAGCTGTCCAAACTGATGGTGGTGGTGAATTTAAACCTCTCACTCACTTCCTAACTTCTCATTGAATTATTCATAGAACCACATGTCCCCATACCCATCATCAAAATGGGTCTGTAGAAAGGAAACATAGAACTACCTCTTAAATTTTTCTTTGTCCATTATTTGTAAGACTCTTGAATTTCAAAATGCATCAACAATTCTTTTATTCATATACTCTAATTATCTTTCTATAACATGCATATTCTTAATTACGTTTGATGTTGTATTCATAAAAATTTATTTTAATTCTACTTAATTGAGTGGAAAGTATAATAATTTATGTTTGAATATATTCATGCAATTGTTTTTGACTCTTCTAAAATGAGAACCAAAAACACACATTAAATAATTTCCTTATAAGAATAAATTTGTAAAATTATACAAAATAGTCAACAAACTTAATACTTTAATTAACTTTATTAATTCCTGTAATTTATTTTAAGAGGTCTTATATTTAATAATGGAGGTAGGAAAACATATATTATACTAAAAAACAGCATTGCAAAATACAACCTTAAAGAAAAAGTGTTTGAGGTTATTCAATTTAGTCAACGAGAAATATTTTAGTGAATTTTGAAAATCACCTGTGATTGATGAATCTTGCAACATTCCCATTATGTGTTGCATCCAAGCATAATGCCTCCTCATCCTTTAGACCCACTTCTGAGCCCCAATCCGCATCAAGCGTTACAGGATATGTATGTCTGTCATTGCTGGTACTCAGGACAATCCTATCATATAACTCTGTGTTGGTTAAAATTTCTCCGGCATATTCACATACAAAGCTTCCCATGGGTAAATCTTCTAAGCTTCTAACGCCCCAGCCCTTTCCCTGATCAGTCAAGAAAACCTGAAAAATAATAGATAACGTGTCAATCATAGAAACGTAAATAAATATTTTATCTAATAACCATGACAAAATAAAACTAAACAAACGTAAATAAATATTTCAACAAACAAGCTGCAAAAGTATTCAGAGAATAGTTTTAAAGAAATAGTGAATCAAAGACACAAACCCTTCACTAAACACATTGCAAATCTCACCTGCCTTAACTTCATCTACTAACCATAACAAAATATTAAAGCAAAGTAAAGTAAATAAAATTCTCATCAAATAAATTGCAAATCATTCAGAGAAAAGTTTACCTGCAATTTCCGGCTTAAACCTCGTTGTACTACCCGATTTCCACACTGCATGTCACATCCACATTTCCTCCAGCACTCCTTTATAAACTTCCTAACCAGATGTCCCCTGCATGGTTCAGGTTTGCTCTCGTTCTTAGACCTCTCAATTGGGCATTCTTTACAATACACATAATGATGAGCTTGGGGTTCATTTATGCAATCTGTGAGAAATTTTTCTTTTAATAAACCGTTTGAAGAGTAAGCAAACTCTCCACCAGTTTCTTGAGAGCAAGCACAAGGAAATGATAAGGAAAGACAGTCGCCTGAACAATCAGCACAGCAACCCTCATCCGCAATCCGAGCCAGTGAAATGTTGACATTAGCACACTGATAAATCACATTACCCGGAATGTAGTTAAACTTCGGAAAATCCTCACTTTCAGTTTCATCTAATAATGATACTTTGACATTTTCAGAACCTTTTGTTATGTCATCGACATATCTAACTGACTTCTTTTTATCTTCAGCAAGAGCTTGCCTTGACCCCTTTGATAGGGATTTGATAGAAAGATTTCCATTTGAAGCGCCAAGTGAGCCTAAAGAAAATCAACAAGAAATTCACAAAGCGGCATACATATCAAGAAACTTCAAACTAAGTTCAGGTTTATAACAATATATGCTTTTCTTAAGACAGCAGACAACAAAAGGAAAATAGTAAAAGACAATCAGTTAGAAAGCCTGTCATAATTACCATTGTGTGTTGTAATCTTCTTCTGATGGTGATCACTTGACATATTTTTCCTTTGATGGCTAGGTTCCTTTGAATATAGCCCTGCAGATGAAGCTGCCGCAGAGTAACTTTTTTTACCTCTAGCAGCCATGGAAGGTAAGCTTGACATCCTTTCATCGTCACTCAATCTTCTCTGTGATAGAAGTTTGTGTGACGATGAAGTTTGAAATGGTTTTATACATTTCTGTTGAGTCTTGGGAGGTTTGTCATTATCTTCTACAGGAGCTTTTCTCTTGTGTTCTTCTGGCTTTTAGAAAGAATATAACAGTGTCAGAAAAAAAACGGACAATATAAGTATTATAAGGATATATATATATATAAACAAACTAGCAAAGGATGTTCAAGAAACCTTTTCTTCCATTGGCTCAAAGTACGCATCTATAAGGGTCCTATAGTTGTCATCTTCAATAAGCTCCCAGTTTTTATCGTACACTTTAAGCAAATTTCTCAGCACAGGTTTCACCTCTTCCTTAGAGATTCCCAAGTTCTTCATGGCATCATAGGCCTTAATAGCCCTTGAGTCATTCATAGCATCATAGCTCTTAGCAGCCCTTGGATCAGTAGTCATGTTAATTCCAAAAGTAATTTTGCACAATTCTACACTATCACAACAGCTACTCGTATGCCAAGACTTTTTTGCTACTCCAAATTGCTTTTTACCAATCCTTGCTATCAACTTGAACTTTATAAGTCACAATGGTTAATCATTTTCCTGCAAATTGCAAAATGAAATCAGAGCAATGCCTAAGAGAGGTTCAGTGCATTAAACAGAAAGTTATTGTAGAACAAATAAAAACAAATACAGTATTATCAGTATATTTCAAGAGAACTTTACAGCAGAAAAATAAAATAAAGGAAAACATCAAAGAGACGTCTTTCTCCATATTCTATATAGTGCAAACTTAAGGAGTTATTACAGTAAACTGACAGACCTTGATCAAACACTTACATAGAACAAAAGCACAAATCGTAAATTGAAAGAGAAACAATCTTTTAAAAGTATTAATGAATAAACATTACTATATATCTAATTACAGTACTATTTCTAGTTGTATCCATATAAATATCAAAAAAGAAAATAATTAAATAAAGTACAACACCTGCTTTGTAGAAAAAGTCATACTACTAGCAACAAGGTGGATGTTCACACTGTAATTCAATTTAAATCTGGTAGTGAGATCAATAGAAGCAAATAAAAATAGCAGCATTTTGCATTCATGTCATTTCAAAAAACCTCAATAAGGATTTGACAATATCCAAGAAATCATTAACAGGGAACCTAGAACTCAAAGGGGAGTATTCCAATAACCTGGTCGTGCCCATATACTTAGTATATTTGGACATTAGTCTACTCAGTGTTTAACAAAAGTAAATAAAAATATGTTGATTACATATCAGTTACACATCCCAATGAACCTCTATTTACTCAGGTGCATGTTGGTCTGCATTGCAAAACGTGAGATATTACTAATAAGCTTTTTTTCCATTGGAACTAAATTGAATCACATTGCTATTTCACCGCATCAAAAGTGAAGAGTTAACTTAGAGGGCCTTTTTTGGTATATTTTGCTTTAGAGTTTTGCTAAAAGTTTGGAGCAGCTGGAATAATGTTAAAATGAAATTATGCTTATGTTTTGATTGCTTACCTCCCAATGTTTAAAATCTTCTTATGAACATCAGTTTTTGAGAAATATGTCTTTTAAAGTGAGATTGTTCTGAAAGTGCAAATAAAGGTGTAATTAACAGCATTACCAACAACCAAAGCCTTATTTCACTAGATGGAGTCAACTACAAATTAAACAAAGCCATGATAGTCTGTCATGATTATGTTTGCTGATAGACCGTATAGATCCAAATCTCCCAACAGTTTGTCCTCTAGTTATCCTTGATTTCTTTCTAACTCTAACGGTTGACTGTCCTTCCTTAGGTCTACCTTTTTTATTGGTCATTTTAGCCATCTTCTCCATACAAACCCAATAAAAGCACCTAAAATGAAACTCTTATCATCTTTTCTACAATGAACTCTATCCCAAAACTGCTAAATGGTTTCATTTATTAATTCTGTACTGTGTGACAATTCATCCATCATAATACTCTTGTCTCTAACACTAAGCTTACTTTGTATTAGCACTTTATCATCAAGTACTGAGTCTCGTATCGTAAGACATTATAAACCTTATAGTTGTTCAATAAAGTTTTCTTTTAAACTAGAATTGTACATTTCTATCACAAAATACGTCTTTAGTATCCCTCCATTTCATCAACCCTGCATAGATAATATGCTGATTTCTTTTTCTATCTTGTTGTCTTTGTATGATGGACCTAAGTTAAGTTTTATTCGCATAGTTTAAGTTATACAGCCTTGTGAGCTTAACCCACTACAATTCAAGAAAATATAAACTCATACCTATGCAGTGTTCACTTCAAAGGGGTCACTATGCATTTTGATGAAATACATATATATAACTTTTCAATTTAAAATTATAATCACCTCTAAGTGTAGTGGTGTATAAGGTTAATCTAGTGTGCCTAGGATGAAGTCCTTGAATTGGCATTTTTTAATGAAACAAAACAATAAAAATAGAAAAATTGGAGTTGAAGACTCGACCCGCAACCTAAGATTCACAAAACGAGTTCTAAGCTGCTGCGCTACTTTCTAAGGTTCATTACTATGCTCAATAATTAATATATCAAAATTGCATAGGCTCCTACAATAATGCATTTAATTTACCTGGAGAAGGAAAACTTGATTAGCTTTTTGCTCCTTTAGAAAAACAAACTTCTGTTCTGCATCAAAACAGGAAAGAATGCTGCCAGAGTGAGATATACAGCAATGAACATTATAAGGCTTTTAAAATTTGGAATCCAATCTCGAGCAAGCAATATATAAGCCCTCTATTATTATAGAGACCAGATACATCAGTTAATCAACCAGATAAAAAAAAAAAGTCAATTTTAAAAATATAATAGTGACCACAAAGAATAAGGATTTATGTATAAGCTATAAAATAAAGTTACAAGATGTTTTCATAAGCTATCACAGAGAGCTTATAAAAAAGTTGAAAACAAGTGTCATAGTTTGTATCCATCAACTTTTCCAAACAATCTCACAAGTGATCATGTCGATAATGATAAATAAGTTTAAATAAGTCAATCAAAACAAACTCATGATACGACCGATACGAATTGATAGATACGGATAGAAATAAGTCAATCCAAACATTCCACAGCGAGATATATATGTAATGTATATTACAATCCTGGAACAAGCCCCTTTTCACCTCATTTTGCTCTGGGAACATTAAAATACAACTAATGTGATGAAAGAGTGCACATTTTAACAAGTGGCAGCAAAGACTTACTGTGAAATAGTACTCTTCCAACGAACAAGCATTCAGCGAACGGAGACAAAACCAAAATCACATCACGCTGAGCCACTGAACCGAATCCTACAGAAACGAAAAAATGTAGGTTAAATTATCTTTCAACTTGACATTGTCGTTGTCTGGAAACCAAAACCCTCCATGCAAGCACAATCGTCAAAATACAAAATCGATTTCACATACATGCAGTAGTAGCTCCGATGGAGTAATTTGAATGGAAGAATGAAAAATGAATATCAAGAATGAGGGAACGAAATGTGATTGATCGATGTAACAGCGAAGAGTGAAGCTTCCCTTGAAGAACACGAAACGTGAACGTGGCGTATAAAAATCGGAGCGAAAAGGGAATAGTAGTAGTAATGACGACGAAGAACGAGTTCAAGAATCGTAAACCCTGAAAAGGGTAAGAGTAATGTGTATTCGGTTTTGCTCCCAAAAATCAGTGGAAAAAAAAAAGCGTGCGCGACTGCGTTTGCGTATTTATTCAGGAGGAAGGCGTACAGTTGCGGGTCTGGTATTGGGTCCAGTAGTTTGTTGGTATATACACGCGTACGCGAGATTAATTTGTATTTTTTATTCACTATTTGGGCCTAGAGAAACGAGTAAAGTGTACAAATATTTTAGTATAATATTATGTACTTGAGAGAAAGAGTATAAATCAAATATATTTACCTAATAAATCGATCTCAATTGTTAATTTGAGATTAATTCATCACATGTTACCAATTTGTCATCTCATAATGAAATAGCCTATTGTAAGTTCATAATAACTCATTCACCATATTTGGTTTAGTTTTTGCTAGATGAAAAAAAGAAATTTTAAAAGTGTTAAATTGATTTTAAAGTGTTTGATTGTTTTAAGATAAAATTGTTTCTGCCTTTAAAATTAATTCAACTTAAATTTAAATTTTAAATTTTTTTAATTTAAATGTAATTTTTATATTAAAATGTAGTGTTTAATTTAATTTTATTTAGAATTATCTAAAGTTAAACTATTTTAGATTCAACTCATTTATAACACATATCAATTTTAAAAAATAAAATCATTAACACTATCTTTGGTTGCATCTAAAGTTGAAGGAATGAAAGGAGAGTAGAAGAAAGTGAGTGGAAAGAATAAGTTTCTATTGTTTAATTCAATGCTATAAATAGAGGAAAGAAAGTTTTTGTTGGATCCCACGTAAAAAAAAACTTTCTTCTCTAAATTGGACAGAAAGGCAAGGAGACAAAAATGACTATTTACTAGACCATATAAAATGAGATATCATAAATAAATTGCTTTAATCATCATATTTTTTCAATAATTAAAAAAATCGTAAGTTTTTTAAAAACATTATATAATAATTTATTAATAAAATTAGTAATAATTTTTACATGATTTTAAAACAGTTAATAAAATACAATTTAAAATTTATTTTTTAAAATAATATGTTTATCTAGTCTTTTTATTATTTAAGTATAGATATAACTAATATATATTTTACATTAATAATTCATTTTATATTTAGAGATATTTTTGTAATTTAATAATTATACATTTTTTCCTTTTATTTTCTATTGACTTTCATTCATACCAAACATCTAAAATATCATCATTACTTTCCATTTATTTTTTATTCACTTTCAATTCCATTAACTTTTTTTCTCTTACTTTCTTTCTTTTCATTTTCCTTTTTAAACATAAATAATCAATTTGCTTCCACTGCATAACCAACATAACCAAACATACCCATAGTTTATTGGTTTATTTGTCAAGACTATTTATGTGGTGATCAAAATTTGAATTCAATCGCCACAATTTACATGAGTTTGATTTTACAATAAACAAAATTGATTTTGATTTAATTGATTTTGTAAAATTAATAATGATTGAAAGTTGATTGTTGGTAAAATAATTCATCTTTAAATAAATTGTAATAAAAATAAATTGAATAACAAATTTTAGAGTAAAAATCCCCATTAGAATAAAAGGATGTAAATGTTCAGAAATAACTAAAGATGTAATATAATTCTACATATCCAAAACCAATTATAAAACGTGAAACTAAACATTAATAATCAATTCTTCCTTTATACCTATTTAATTAAATAATAATAATAAATAATAAGTGATGCATTTATAAAACAAACAAATTAAGGTTTTGTTTGGATTAATATAATTGAATTTAATGGAGCGAAATGAGATGAAATAAAAACAATATTCTATTGTTTAAGTAATTTTAAAATAGATAGAACAGATAAAATATAATAGTATGAAATTTATTTCATTTCATTTCATCACTTACTATTATATTTATTCCTCTCTGATTAGAGAGAATGAATCATTTACTTTATTTTATCTAAAATTTTTAAACAATAGAATTTTCGTTAAACTCCACTCTAATCGTTCTATCCTTCATAATATATTTTGCTCCTAGCTTTTCGTGAAATTCAAAAATAAACTAACTATCATTTTTAACTTTTACATGTATAAAAAAGAAAATTGAGATCACAAAGCTGAAATCTTTTCCTTTTTTTTATTTGAAACACCAAATTTTCTAAAATGTACTTAGCACAATATCATTAAATAATAAATGAATTGCATCATGATATATATACATGAAATCTCATACAATATTATTGATTCGAATATAAAATGTGAAGCTTAGTCAAAATCATGTTTGATTGGCAAGAAAAAAATACAAATTTGTGAAAGAAAAAAAATCATAGTTGAGGTGAAAATTTTAGTTTAAGTTTAAAGTTAACTACATTTATGTTTAATTGTATAAATAGTTTATAAATTAGAGATAGGTTATGCATACCTACTTAAATTGAATTTTTTTATTTAAGTAGGTATGCATTAACCAAATTAATGTTTGATTGGCCTGAAGAAAAAAACTACAAATTCAAATTCAATTATAGGGACAGTCTGTTTTAGGTTTAAAGAAAATTTTTTTTTTATATTTTAAAAAATAAATATTATAAAATTGTATTTCAAAATATTATAAAATTTTATATTATTTTTTAAAAATTAAAATATTAATTTTGATATCATATAACATAAATATAGTTGAAATCACAAATTTTTTTAATTGTATATCATAAATGATTTTTATGAAAAACTATTTAAAATAGTTTTAAAATTAAATATTTTTTATTTTGATATTTTAAAAAATCAATAAAATATCTAAAATATTATTTTAAGGGCTAAATATGTTTTGGTCCCTATAAATTAATAAATTTTGTTTTTTGTCTTTGTAAAAAATTATGACATGTTTCAGTCCCGACTAAATTATTATGCACATAATTTTAGTCTGAGTTGTTAAATCAATATCTATTTTTTAATCATCATTTTTCCGACAAGTTTAGAACTTTATAAAAAGTGCCTCGACAAAAAAAAAACACTTAAAATTTGATTTCTAAGTCGAGATTTTCATTACTTTTATCAATATTTTTTAAAATTTTAAAAAATCATATTTAATTCTTCTCATTTTATAAAATTCTAAATTTTTGTAAAAAAATATTTTATAATATTCTAAACGTGTATGATAAAAATTATTCAAAAATTAAAAAAGTTTAAGGATAATTAAACTATTTTTAAAATTTTATAAAATAACATGAACTAAAACCGCATGAATAAAACAAATTTTAGGGACCAAAATATGTCATTTTTTAATAGGGACTAAAAATAAAATTTGAGATATTTATAGAGAGAAAAAACATATTTAACCTTTATTTTAATAATAATTATTCTAATCAAATTTTTATTTGAGTTTTAATGAAAAAAAATTTTGTAAACTTTTTTACACAAAATTATATAATTCTATAAAATTATTTATAAAAAAAAAATACAAAACAAACGGATGCATAAATTGATCTACCACAAATATTATTAGACTTTTGTTTGGTAAAAATAAGGATCGAAGGATAAGTTAGTTTATAACTTATAATTGATGGTTGATGACGAATAGTTTATACCAGATAGCGAATGATTTATAGCTAATAAGTTAATTGAATTGTTTGATAAAAATAATAGTTCAATTAATTAATAAATTAAAATAACATAAAAGATGTTTAATATATAATTATTTTATTTTAAATTAAAATAAATTATAAATAATAATATTAGATTTTAGTTAAAATAATAAAGATAAAGTAGAAGAAAAAATAATAAAATATAAATTAAAACGTTAATTGAAATAGCGTTTTAGAAATAAACTAGTAAAATAGATTATAAACTCATAATAAAAAAAATGTTACCCAAAATATTTTTTATTGTCATACAAGTCTATAAATTATAAACTCAAAAAATTTATTGGCAAAAGTTGGATTTAACTTAAAGATAAATTGAAAGAACCTAAATACACATCTATCTAAAACAATTTTCTAAGCTTGATTTTACTCCTAAAAAACCTCAGAATTACTATGACCCAATTTCAAATTTCAATGAAATAAAAAAACTGAAGTATTGCATAAATAAATATTGGTATAAAGTTGTAGCGTTAGAACTATCAAATTATGAACGAATTTGATTTGACAATCAAACATAAAACTCATGTGAGTAACCATAAATAATTTCTACCAAATTCTAGTAATGAATTTTCCACCAATCACACAAAATTCAAATTTTTATGTTCTAACAAGAACAACAATACTAACAAATAAATAATGAGCATATATGAGAATGGAACTTACCTCTTATAAGATGAATGAATGATGATCTGTTTGATGGAAATAGGGAGAAAACCGGAGGGTTGATGGTGCTGCTGCTCAGTGGTAGCTATATGTCGATTTGGTAGAAGTAGTTGGTAGTAATAACCGATAGTTTATACTTAATAATTTTTTGTTAGAACTTATAGTCAATAAATTAACATGAGTGTTTATAAATTAATTGTTTTAATAGTTGATAAATACAAAATAATATAAAAGGATATTTTAATTAAAAATTGACAGTTCATTATCCTATGAGTATATTATATTATTAAATTAATTGATATTCAATAAAAATAAATTTATTAATAAATACATACAAAACAATTTTAATATATATGAAAAACTAAATATAACTTCAAAATATATTAAATTTAAATATAATTTTATAATGAAATTTAATTGAAATATATGAAATAATAATATTATAATTTTGAATACAGTTATACTAATTCAAAATAATAATAATAATAATAATAATAATAATAACAATAATAATAATAATAATAATAATAATAATAATTATTATTATTATTATTATTATTATTATTATTATTATAATAATAATTTTATTGTCTAATATTTTATAAAAAAAACTTTAACGATATTTAGAATTTTTTTCATCTTAATTGATTTCATTGATTCTCCTCTAATATTTTATTAATTTAACAATTATCAATATTATTTTGAAATTCATTATATAATTTAGATGTTACTTAAAAATATTAATCATTTCATCATCTTTCATTTGTAAATTGATGCGAATATATATATATATATATATATATATATATATATATATATATATATATATATATATATATATATATATATATATATATATATATATATATATATATATATATATATATATATATATAAAAGATAGTAAATTGAAGGAGAAGAATATATTTTTTTTCACAAACTAAAAACTATTTCAAATAGTTTTTGAATTAAAAACTAGTAAAAAGAACTTTTTCATTAATGTAAGCTGAAAAGTTAAAACCTCTTTAACAAGAATTCTTTATCACTGGAGCCCAAACTACTTAGTTAGTTGTTACACTATATAATGAATATAAAATATCATAAAAAACATTATAAGTTAATGATTTCATTATCTTATTATATTATAGTAT